>BMAV01004532.1:108020-128796 GCA_019973955.1 Trichonephila inaurata madagascariensis | reverse complement strand
GTCCCAAACTACTCTCCACTATTTGTTTTGAATCTATTGTACCTGTGGTAGCAGATAGCTAACAAGACAGGTCGGGTGCTCTACTACCTCTGCTTCTTTTTTGGAATTACTGCCAAACATCAATCTTCATTTGGCGTTGTAACTTGGGGGCGATCTGTATTGTAACGTCTACAGACATTTCCGTCATATTCTAATCGTTGTCAAAGCCTAGAGATGATACCTCGGGTAATTCTGAGTTTCTCTGATACTTCCATCTGAGTATGCTATATTCCATAATTTTACAACGTAATTAAAACATCCTTATGCTTCCTCTGTGTCATAACTATTCGGTTATGTTACTGAGTGGCTTATAAAACGCTCTTGTGAACAATTTTACTTCTTTGTTAGCATTCCTTATATACCTCTATTTTACACTCTCGTCATTGTGACGTAATATCGGTGTCATTGGTGGCTTCCTGTAATTTTTTTATTATTGTCGAAGATGTGCTTGATAAGTCTACAAGGGAAATTTTTAGTCTAGAGTTTAATTTCCATGTGATTCTGAATTTCCTTTAATTTATGGACATGAGTGTACTTGCCTATAATGTATGCACGTAAATTATTTAAAAGAGGTGAAGAACATAAAATAAGCAACTACATAATTTATGAATTCTGATACTTGTTTCTATACTTAAATTCTGATTTCCGAATATATCCTTCTAAAATCATGGTCCTATTATTTTATCAATTCAGTTACAAACATAAATTGTGAGTATCTTAAGATAATCCATTTTGTCCCAAAAGAAAAAATTGCAGTCAATCATTTCTGATTGTCATATGTTGTCATATCAAGACATTGAATTCCATTTCAAATTAAAGAAAGGAAATTAAAATTCAAAAATCTTTTTTCTCATTTCATGAAAGTTAATATATTAGTATAAATATTTTAAATTTGTGTTTTACGCAAATTTTTCTGTAAAAATATCAATATCATTTGAATTGTGAAAAATAACTAGCTTTTTTTCCACATTCATTTTCCATGTACAAATGCTTCGAACTTGGTTGGCTAAAATATAAATGTTCAAAAATCTGTAAACTTTCAAAAACTGAAATAATTACACTGCAAGATTTGAAAAATATCAATTCAAAAGTATAAAAATACTAAAAGAACATTTACTATGTTCATTAGATTTACATGCTATGTACTACTTACATACTATGTAGATTAGATTTTAACAACAAAAATGTCCAACAACGCGCTAAAATTGAAATATTGTGTATACAACATTATATATAATACCAATACTTAAAACCTTTACAGATGTCCATGTATTATGTAGAGTAAAAAGTTTTCCGCCAAAAAAAAAAAAAACCAATCTTGTAAAATGATAAATACGTACAAAATCAGCAAAAATAATGAGGATAGTAATCTCCATTCAAATGGTCAATGGTCTGACACAGTGTTTTGGCAGATTTCAATCCTTTCTGCGAAGAACTTTCGCGTGCGCGAGTCCACAAAGCGATTGACCTCATTTGAATGATGGATTATGCTATCGAGATGCTGCTGCAGATGTGAAAACAGATAGTAATCCGAAGGTACCATGTCTGGGCTGTATGGTGGACGTTGCTTCAAATCCCACTCCATAGTGTTGAGCATCCAGCCGGTCATCGCATTAACATGTGTCTGAGCATTACCTTGAGGAAAGAGAGCCACCTTCCTTTTGAACTCCATTTTATTCATTTTTCGTGAATAGCATCACTAACTTGTTTATCATATTGCTGACTATTGTACTGTTAATAATCTGCCCACTTTTCAGGTACTCTTTATAGATAATTCCATGACAATCCTACCAGACACAGAGTTATCTTACATCATCATTCTTAGTTATGTTCGTCTTCCAACCGAACCTGATAACCACTCTTCTTTATGGTTTGTGTTGTTGTAGTACACCCAGTTTTCATCACAGGTCACAATTCTGTCCAGAATGTTCTCTTTCCTTTGATCTCTGAACAGAGTCAAACAAGTCGCTTTTCTCTTGGTCTTGTCTTCAGCAGTCAATTCGTGAGGCAACTAGAGGTTGAACTTTAAATTTATGCGTTTGAGAACATTAACTATTGTTTTTTGCCAAATGTCAAGCTCTAACTCAAAAGTTCGAGTTGAAATTTTTCTGTCTTGATCAATGATTTGCTTTAACTGGTCATAATCAACTTCAATAGGGCGGGCCAGATAATGGCTTATCTTCAGTGCTAAAATTCCCAGCTTTAAACTTTCGAAACCAAACTTTTACTGTATCATAAGGAACAGTATTGAAACCTAAACTATCAAACATTTTTGTGGCATTCAGTTGCGCTAAGTTTATTTCAGAAATCATAGTACATAATCGTTTTGATCTGTTGGTGTGATAGCTGCATTTTAAGCACTTTTTGGGGGCACAACATAATACAATTTTGACAAACAAATTACACAGTTGTGTAGTTCCAACTTTCAGATTTAGAATGCAAAAATCCGTTTGGAGAAAGGTTATTTATCACAGAATTGGCTACTGTTAATGCGGAGGTATCTCCTCTTGGTGGAAAACTCTTTACCCAACCTGGTATTTTTAAAATACTTAAAGCATTAAAAAATCTACACATCAAAGTCCTAACACCTCATAAAAAAGGCAAACATTAGTAAATTTGTTGTTTACGATTTGATTGGCTATGAATATGTGTTTGCATGTATGAGTAACTGGTGTCAGAAATATATTCACACTGTTAAAAAATAGTTAAGTATAGACAAACAATGACACATGCAATTGCCTCTTTCTAAGTTCTATGAACAAAACGTCGAAGTTTTCTTTTTGTAATGCTTTACTACAGTGGTACTAAACCTGTGGCCTGTAGGCCGCATGTGGCCCTCGGCCTTTTATGAGTGGCCTAATCATGTCCCATTACACTAAGAAGTTAAATTATTGGAGAACAGTGTACTAAAAATTCCATGGGAAATTCTATCAATCAAGCAATCAAATCTATTAATTAACTCTTTTTATAGTAGAATGTAAACAAAAGATTTTGTCATGAATAAAAAGAAATCGAAACTGTCCCATAACTCAGTAAAATATGCATAGCTTTTGCTTGCGTTTGATAGAAAGGTTAATGCAGTATTACAATAAAAGACAATCCTGTGAGGAGGCTGTTGCATCCCCCTTGCTGTTCTTAGACTTTGTACAGATTTATGGACTCATGGATCTGGTCTAGTTTCACTAGACTAGATGGGGACTAGTCCCACCCCCATAAAAGACAAAAATAGTTTTAGTATTTTGAACAATTTTGCATTGTCCAATGTTGTTTTGGTCTTATAGTGTATTTCCATTATTCTTATGTTGCAGCCCGCTTGAAATACCCGTCATGAGTATGCGGCCTGGCTGGAAAAAAGGCTGAGTATTCCTGATTTACTCCCTATTTTAGACATCAGTTGAACACAGCACATCGTGTCTAGACGAGATTTCTATGAAGCATCACCAAATCAAAAGTTGGATGGCCGCGGTATCGCTACAGCTCATCAGTGTCCAGAATTGGAGTGTAATAAACATTGTTTATCTTGTATCTCCTTAAATTGAAGCCTGTAAGTATTATCTCTAGAGATTATGAGTCAGAATTTATGTAATATAATTTTGTCAGTATGTTACCAGTCTTCATATCTTCTTAACCTTTTATAAGTTAGGGTCTTCAAATGAACTTCAAATGTAGGTAGCCTGAAATTCACGCTGTACCGGTGTTTCAGTTATAAATTCAAGAAGCCACGCTATACAGCTTGCATTTTATCGAGGTGAAGTCATTTTGAAATAAGATTATTACAAAAAATTGAGGCAGAGCCATTTAGTTCATTCATTTTTTTTAATATTTATAATATTTTTAAGAAACATTAGAAACCGTAAGCACATATCATTACTTGTTCATTTTTTTTTTACAATTATAGAGTAGAAAACAATTTAGAATATTTTTACAAATTGTATATTTCCATCGTATGAAATAGGGGACATTCATTAATTGCTTAGAGATACGAAGCAATAATTAATTTGAAAACTGATATCTAATTTTAAGTAATAAATGTGTCTATTTCAATTGTTTGTCTTTATTTTTATGCAAGTTATTTTGTTCATTCTTTCAAAATAATTATTGTTATTAATTCTGTAGTATTATTAATGGGATATGCAGATGGTAAAAATTTAAAGTAAAAGATGATATAGTAATTCCTTCTACTTTTTAATAAATATAATTGAAAGGATAAAAGTATCCTATGATTGTTTGAATAATATCAATAAAGTTAGAAAAACATAGTGATGGATGATTGCTAGATCTATTCTTTTTCTTATTTTATTCTTTCTCTTTAAAGTATTTGGTAATTTATGTCCATATTTCATAATGAAGATAATTATCCCAGGGCTTTTTTTATTTGAAATTGAAATCAGTACTTTTATATTTATTAATCATATATCAAGTATTGTGTGTAATTTATATCACGTTTACTAAGTAGGGTGAAGTGTTATTATATTATCGTCATTATCGTATAGAAAATGTGATTTCGTAAAGTTGTTCGTGTTTCAATTTAAAACATAATACTCTTTTTTGATAAAGATTTTATGAAAGCAAACATATTATTAGAAATTATCGTAATTTCTCTCCGTCTTGAATTCCTTCATTCGTTATAATTATTTATATGTACTTTGTCTACGTCCATTTTTTCTAGAATTTTTAATGAAAAATGTGTTAATACGGGCAGTTAAGGGAGTTTTTTAATAAGACATTATAAGGACAGATAATTAAGACAATTTGATGAATTAAAATATTGTTGCTGTAAACTGAACATTTTGTGAGAAGAAAAATTTACCAATACCATTGTAATTGACACGCTCAATTCCGAATCTATCAAATTTAGGCTTTGGATTTTTATATTGCCTTGAAATTTTTTTTAGATGCAATGCACATTTTCTTTCTGAAAAATTATTTTTTATTGTTTGCGTTTAGCAAAGAATTGGCTTGGTAAAGAAATGAAAGTATATTCATTCAATATCTTATAGAAGTGATTGGCTTATCATGAACTCTGAAATTGTATGAGCTTGGTTAAAATAGACCTGGACTTCATATATTGTTTAAAGACAAAGAATTCGTACGAATTTTCCAGAAAATCTTTAATTTAATGTAATAAATATTCAAAGCAATGCTTATTAAGTTAATGAATGTGAAATATTTAAAGCACGCATGATTCAAAGATCAGAATATCTTTGTTGGAAATGCATTAATCAATAATGAGTTCATGTGTCTAATGTTTACGTGGTTATTTTAAATTTCATGACAAACAAGTTAATGTGCAATCCGAAAAATAGTTCCTGCATTTTTTTCACTGTAAGTATTCTTTTACATTGCCAAAATAAATAACTTTTTCATGATATTTTGAAAAAGAATAATTATAACTCTCTTTAGAATTACATCAAAACTTGAACTAAAGCTAAATAAATCATAGAGTGTCAAGAAAAAGAAACAAGTTATCAGCTATATGCTGTAAGTTTAATTTCTATATTAATAATTATCATAAAATTTAAAATAAATTAGTACAAAAATATTTGAGTTTAAATGCAATAATAACCTTGAACAATTTTGTCCCATGCATTTCAAAAAACGCATCATTTTCGAAAATGTATATTTATCTTAATTTTGTTTAAATGTAAGCCTAAATCATTTGTACCAAGCCAATTTGAAACAGCTTTAATCATCATAAAATTAGCCTGTATTCAGAAGTTTTCAAATTCCCATACTCAGAAATTTACTCATTGAATCTTTAGGAATATTATAAAATTATAGAATAATATTTAGAAAATTGCGCCATGGTCATTTATTCAGAGAGATATTAACGCCCACAATAGAGTTCAATGCACAAGACTCTGAATTTCATTTCCCTGAAGTTCAAATAGAACGCAAATTCGAGCCCTAACTTCAATTAATGCCTGTAGTAGAAAAAATTGGGAAAAGTTACTTACTAAATAAAACTAAGACACAAAACTCTCACCAAGTGAGAAGACTGGGAAAAATAAGTAGAAGCTGTTGCAGCCTTTATCATCTCCGAATTGTCCGAAAAGTAAGTGTTTCAACAAAGTCTCCATGTATTTCAAGAATTACACTGAGTCAAAAGGAAAAAAAAAGCAAAATAATAAATCAAATGTTTCTTTTTCTCCTTTATTTTTATATAAAATACACAAGTCCAAAAAAAATCCCCAGATAATTTAATAAAAATACTTCGCAGTCTAATCTAAAACAAAAAAAAATATTTTAAGACTTATTAACCCTTCATATACCTCATGATGGTTTACTGCAGTTTTTTCATGCAATATTTTTTTTAATCTCTGCATTGAAAATTAAGGGATATACATGAACAAAATACTCAACTTCAGGAAATTTAATTCTTTAGAGCTAATTAATTAATTAAAGATATTCGACTGTTAAATTACTATATACACTGTTCACTTAAAATAAATAGTCAAATCGTTTCCTAAGGTCACCATTAACATACAAAAAAAAAATTAGACATTTAACTTTTGACATTAACAATTTTTTCGGAACAAAATGACAATCTTCGCAATCCATTAAAAACGCCATCAGTTGAAAACGCAATTTCTGCTATAAAACTATTCGCCTTTCCTGCTAAAATGCTCCTTATAGAAATGTTGCTATACATCTTGGAAGACTGGATATAAAAGAATATTCCTGCTAAGTATCGTCCGAGTATTCGTAAAAATGGTTATTCTATGTAATTTTAAAGTGAGTGGTACTATAAGTATCATCGGTAGATAAAGGGTTAAGTTTGGTTACATCATGAGAATACATAACGAATGTATCCATTTACCCAAAATTTCAGTGATAATTCATTACCTTTGTTTTAAAAAATATCAAAAACGTAATGTAAGGAATATACATCTGATGTTTTAAAGAATTTTAGCCGTGAAATTAAATAATTATTACTATACCCCATAATCTGTAGATTCATGAATGACTTTTCTGACCGTTATAGGGCATAATATCTAGATTTATTATGTTACATGTTTCCCGAGAAGCTAAACGCTACAAATATAACATTCCGAAGATGTATTCGCCTATGATGTCAGCACTTCCTCAAGGTAATAACAAAATGACTATCCCAAACCTTACTCCGAGCACACAAATACCATTAGAGAAATTTCCACTGGGCATAGTTGTTCCGGAAGAATCAGAAAATAATCCTTTAGAAACAGTTGTGATTACCTTGACCAAAGCTATTTCTCAGAATTAATGCTTTTCCGTGATGTTATTAAAAGAAAGGAAGCTTACTTTCACATACTTACCGCTGGTTAGCTGAACTTATAGGTAATATAAATTGAATTACTTACTTAACATTCGGAGCACTAAATTAAATAATAAAATATTATTAAATAATTTATTATTTAGCTTATTTAGTAAAAATTAGAGAAATATATTTATATTTTATATTATGCACCAAAAATTTTTAAAGTACGGGGTACCATATATCAAGAGACTAGGCAAGAAATATTAATAATTTCTTTAAATAATAAAATTATTTAATATTAGTCAATAATTATGACATCGGGAAGAAAATATCTTTTTTTTAATGTAAGATATATATTCTATTGATGGAGGTTTTTTATCCTTCAAAAGTTATATTTTACTTTGCTTTTAAATCTAAGAAGTTTTTTGGAACATATTTATTTTTTCATTCTATATTTTTATCAATTTCTGAGCGTTTCTTGTGAATGATTATATTGTTCGTATGAGTCTATAGAGTAAGATAGATCTTTTCTGAGTGATTTCGTACATGAAGCCTTCGAGCATTTTAAAGTGAACAGATTATATTTTAGAAGACCGCTTCTTTTTTGAAGAAATGTTTTATTATTACTAAATTATAATGTGTTAAAAAATTTTCAAAAAGTATTTTTTATTAAATTGTATCTACTTTATGAATCTAAACACAAAATTAATATAGAATAGTATAAGAAAATTTTTAAATATTTGTTTAATTTTTTTATTAACAATCCAAGATCATCGCTTCAAGTTTCTCTGATCTTTTGAATTCATAAAAATATTTCAGAACAAAATAATGTAACAGCTGTTTGTTTTAAATAAAACACAAACAACGATTTAACGTTACTTTTTGCCAGAAAAAATTATTCATAAAATCAACTTTCTTTTTCTAAAAATATTTATATCAATCGCTTTGTATTCATTGGACCAGAATAAAATGCAAAAAAATATTTCAAATGGCTAAATGGATAATTTTAGTAAGTGACGATTCAATTTCTCAGGTATATTTACTATACAGAATTATTTAAAATCCCTTTAAAATAATTTTACTCAAAAATTGTAAATCTAAGCATGTTCTTTATATGGTCAAAGTTACAAAATATTTTGTGAAATATTTTTCTTTAGATATTTGAAAAAATATCTTAAGTTCGAAATTCTTATGATTTTAGGCTGTATTGTATATGCGCACATATAAATTTTTGAATAAAGTAGGCAATATTCTATTACGTAACAATATAATATTTCGTTTAATGGTAGAATCATTAAAATTATATTCAGCTGCAGCTGTTTTAGCTCATGATGCGCTGCAAAATTTCATGCCTAAATGTATAACAAAGATGCAAAAAAGAAAGTTATATAGCAGACATTTTTCTAAGCAATTCAAACACGTACATTATTTTATCATTTAAATTATTACAAATGAAAGAAACTTAAAGAAAATGATTAAGCCTAGAATGTAAAGTACACATTTAAGATTAATTAATCATTAAATACATGCAAAGTAATTAGGATGAAGAAATAGGCAAAATAAGACAATATTACCGATAGTAGGGCGATAGATTCCATTCTATTAAAACATAAAAGAAAATATCACCCAATTTTAGGCTATTAAACAAGAAAAATTTTATTAAGACTTAATTTAGAGATAATCATGCTTTGGGGTAGTAAAAAATTTTAAACTCGAGTTTTAAATCCTTTTCTCGTAACTTATATTTCATTCAATTATTTTCAACAGAATTTTATATTAGAATTTGAAATGGCTAAAAACATTAATTTGTAAATTTTTACTTTTACTATAATCACTACACAGAGTAACTCTTTGAATTTTATGAAGAAAGGAAACCAAATAGAAATTCAAGGTTTAAAATTTTCGTAAGAATGCATTTTTAATAATCTTACAGGGATTTCTAGTACATTCTATTCCATAAAATTTGTTAATATTTCTTATTTTATGTTTCAGCATATTGACATACAAGTTATTTATGAATATTATATAGATATAGAAAATTTTTTATAGATAAAGAACTTTTTCTAAGACCAAAGAAGATCTTAAAAACAACTCTTGATACCGTATAAACTGCAGAATATGCTATAAATCCATGAAGAAAATTTTTATATTAAATTCCACACGCACAATACATTAACGGAAATCAAGAAATAAATTAAAGTACGTTTTTAATTTTTTAAAAAATAAGTTATAACGTTAATTCAGTCTGGAAGAAGGTAATTTTATATAATTCTGGATCGTATCAACCTAAATAAAAACATGCAATAAAATAAATTATCAGCTTACTTACTTACAAAGTATCTATTTCTTAAATAATACAGCTGATTATCAAGTTTCGAGAGTTTTACTGTCTAAAACCTCTCTCTGATGGTTTATAAATTTTTAAATTTTTTAATTCTTTAAATTGTGATTAAATTTGTATTTATTTATCTCTACTTATATATGAATGTTACTGCTAAGAAGACTCTTTATTTAAGAAAATAATGTTCTAAGTATTTATATTGCTTTGTAGAAAATTTTCGCTATTTGCAGAGGCTCTAATATCATAGAGAAATTAAGCAAGTTAAATAAAATTGGCAGGATATGCGAAATATATTAGGACGTGTGCTAGCAATTAAGTCACGCATGTGCAAGGCAAGAAATCTTTTTTTAAATTTATAGCAAGCCATATATAGAAAGCATTGCAAAAGTGTATTGAAATGTAGATCTTTTCACTGTTGCAAATGATTGATTAGGAATCAATATACCTCGTTAAAATTGCAGAGGCAACTAGGCTGCTTGATTTAACTTTGTGAGGGAAGACTTTCGCATAATGAAATAACTTCTTAAACGAAATGTAATACTATGACAGTTATATGTGTATGGAACTGATAGATCACATGCAGAACTGGACAAGTTGAAGACCTGACAGTAAAAAACACAAAAGGACTTCATCACTGAACGACAAACATCTCATCCGTATACTGATGAAGGTCAATACCATGCTCTTTCGTACGTAGGTACAGCATTTAAGCATGTCTGCTTTTCTCCAGTTCTTCAATGCTTAATGTACCAGGCGTTACAAATAAGGATTTCTCTGAGCAAGATTTCCTTTCCATGCAGGCACTGACACATATCCGACTACAATGTGCTCTCCAATACAGGCAACCAGTCCCCTAAAGCTAGACTACAACGTTTAAAAAGTACTCTTCAGACGCTACATAATTGAACATTTTCACTTGGTGTGTCTTATTTCAGATGCACACTAGATGAACGTCTGACGTTATGGTGTTATCGGAAATCACGGGCAATCCCAATTACTCCAAATTGGGGAACCTGAATATTGGATACTATACCAAAGAAATTTCCAAGCACCAGGTCTTACTTCTCTGACAGCGTCTTGCCAAATCTGTAATTCAGAGAAACAATGCCTGTCCTCATATTGTCGGAATCCATGAATCTTCTTCAGTACACTACGCGAGTTCCGCTTTGTTTCATGAATATTCCACATTTCTCGGATATGTTTCCCATTGAGAAAGTCTATGATTAAATTATTTACCACACACCGCTCTTCGACTGAATTTTAACATTAGAGCGGGCGTTTGGAATGCCATTCTTCAGCAGGATATTCAGATTCTCAAGTAAGGTATAAGACTGCGTTCGGAACTGTGATTTTGTAAAAGCGTATAAATGGATAATATTTCTGATAATTAGTGTCACTTAGATTAGAAAACGCATATAAAATTGTTTTCAGAATATTATTACAATAAAAAATTGTTTAAGTGCAATATTTTGACAAAAAAGAAATGAACATAGAATAACCAATTTTCAAAGCATTCTCCTTTTATGAAAAATGCTTTTATTATAAAAATATTCTGTTTGTACATAGCTCAAACTTCTCTACAAAAGCTGAACTAGAATTTTTGAAATATATAATTTAGAAGTGGATTTATCCATATTTTTCTACAACAGAAGGGAGAAATTTTAAGAAAAAAACGCCAATAATTATGTCAAATGGTGGTAACTCTGAAAAGAATGTGAACTTTTCAAAAATCCTAGTTCAGACTCTTTGGAGAAGTCTTTAATTTATATAAGCAAAATGTTAATATTATAGAAGCATTTTTTATAAAAGGAGAATGTTTTATAAAAGGTTATTCTAAGTTAATTTTTTGCCAAAATATTGTATTTAAATAATTTTTTTTTGTCATAATGTCCTTAAAACAATTTTATACATGTATTCTAATCTAAGTGACACTAAATATCATGAAAAGTATCCATTTATGCGTTTTTTTTTAAATCATGGTTCCGAACGTAGTCGGATACCTTAAAAGCCATGACGTGTACATTGTTTAACGTTGCTCTTGGCTACAGTTATTTTCGGCCTTACTCTTTTTATTGCTCAATAAATTTTATAGTTTATTTATTGAAGCCTTTTACTAATAGTATAGCAATTTCCACAAACAGAAGTGTATAAACTGAAAAAAATTGGTTTTTACATTTACTATCATTAAACTGTATAGCTGCATTTGAAACTTTATTTCACGAAAATAAATTATGACTGTTTACTTATTAGTTATGATAAACAAAAAGCCTATTTAAATAATAAAAACTAACTATTCACATGTAGTATCTCTCTAAGAAACAATTGCTTTAAAAATTTTTAAAATATTGAAAATTTAAAAAGATTACGTCAGTAGATATGTTTCTAAACACATAAATATTTCATATTGAAAAATATTAACATGTAGGATTATTATTATTATTACTTAAAAGTATTATAAACATTCAATATTTCATTCAAATAGATCTTAAAAGTGAAAGTAAAAATTAAATATATTAAAACTAACAGTTAAATTAAAACTAATCGTTAGAAGTTTTGTGTAAATAAATCACAAAACAATACACTACACAAAAGAGTAAAATTAAAACTATAGTTCTTTATACAGTTAAGAGTTGTGTCCGAAATAATATTTTAAAATATTAAATAAGAATTTTGAAATAAATTTTAGTTGGATTGCTTCTTCATAAATTTTGAATGAAAGGAAAAATTATCTTCATTAAGCTAATCTACAATTGAAAACTTTAATTGAAATTTATTTTCATTATCAATTTTGGGTTTATGAATTCAATTAATTACTATTTGAGCCGAGTATTTGACAGAAATCTGAGATGCGGGAATGAATTAATTTGCTTATGACAGAAATTCAATATTGTCTTTTGATTTAGCGTTAAGAAGACCGGAACACGTTTATCATGTTATAGATGACTTGGGAGCTAAACCATTGATCCTTTCCTATATCAACAAATAACTAACTTATAGCCAAGATAAGCAATAGATTCATTCAGAAGGAATTAAACGTATCATCATCGTAATTCTATGTATGAAAAGATTTGCCTGTACTAAAAGATTTCTCAGATGACATAATAAATTACCCAGCAAGTATAAATATGTCTTGATCAGTAAAGATGCTACCAGAATTGTGGGAAGAATTAAATTGTAAAAGATTACGGGTCTTCCTTTGGTGAATGGTACTATTTTTATGTAATACAAAGCTATAAATGGATTCTCTATTTCTCAAACATTTTACAATATGGTATTCCAAGCTTATACGATAAACTTTTACCAATTTCGTATAAAGTATTTGTAAAACTTTATTTAAAGGGTTATTATATGAACAATGCGTGCGTGCGTGTGTGTGTGTGTGTGCGCGTGCGTGCGTGTGAGTGCGCGTTAATGTGAGATTTAAATTTTCTGTAGATGAATTTTATTAACTTTTGATGTTCTGAGCCCTGCAAGATATAGCGTGATAGTGAATTTTTAGATTTTGGATTACTCCTCCTCCTTTAATCGGAAATATCCCTTTAGCCACATTTTTATTATCTCAAAAGCTGCCATGTTGGGACATTTTGAAACAAGATGATGTAATATTCCATCATCCACTTATTCTGATCAATCACGGTATTAATTAACTGGAATCATATGATTCTATCAGCTTCCTGTTGGAAAATATAAAAGCAGAAATTTCCGGAATGCTAAGAAGAACGCTTTTCTGTACTGTATTCATCTGTATGTGTTTATATTGCAACTGGTCATTCCGTCGCTTTATTTGTTTGAATAAAAAACATATGTGGAAAATTCAAATAACTAAATCTCTTCAAGAAGATATTCCTGAAACATGTTTACTTACAATAAAATCGTCTCACACATACACATATATATTCTTATATTGTTCTTATTCATATTGATGAGTCATACAGTACCCCTGCATTGATATCTCCTTACAATTGTCTAAAATATGATGCAGATATCGAGACTTAATGCCAATAATGGAAATTTAGAGTTTCAATCCAAAATTTAAATTTTTGAATGAAAAATTTCCTTTATAAATTGAATAAGTTTATAAGTATGTAACTTTTAACAATAACACGCTTTTCTAAAGTATTTTAATTGTAAACTTCAAGAAAACCTTTAGCTATTTAAATTTTAATTTTAATTAAAAAAGAGCTAAATTAAATGTGCGTAAAATATTACATCACATATTTCCAAACAATATAATTCCTGAATTAAAATAGTGAGATTGTTCAAAGGTATGAATTGTTTTTTTGAATATGCAATTTCAAACAATTAAATAATATTAAATCATAAATTTCAAAATATTTTTCTAAATCACTAAGCTCTATAAATTATTTTTATAAATTTAATAAGATTTATATAAAACAGAAAATTATTTCAATATTATCGAAAATATGTGTAACATATAAAAAATGGATGTCTAAAACTTAACCATCTAACCAATGGGGAAAATGTCGCTGCAAACCTCTGCACAAAGAGTCAATATGCATGTGTAGAGGCACCATCTTTCATAAAATAGATACACGCTAGGCATTGTCGCTGTTGAGGTAATACGAAATTATTCAGCATAAAACGATATCTGAAAGCTCTTACACAGAATGTTTCAGGGTCAGTTTTGTCTAATTCTTCGAAGAAGAAAGGTCCAAGGGTAAATTAAGAAATTAATCGTAGATTAAGGCAAATGTATTACAAGGCAAATGTATTGAAATCACGTAGATTTTCTACGGCCCAAATTTGACAAATCTGGGTGTTCACCATTCTTTTGAGATAAAATGTGTCTCTTCACTTCAAATGATATTCCTTGATTAGTTGTCATTAATTACAACTTTAGCAAGAAAAGTCAGTGTAAAGTAAAAATGCCGATCTGTGTTAGTAACAAACTGTTGTTGATTGTAGCTGGTCTTATAGGGAGAAAAGTGTACAATTTTCTCAGCTTCTTCCCTATTGTTCCATACTGATATGACGAAGTGCCGTGATACTGTAGGATGCCATAATCATTCATAAATAACTGCTTGTAACGGCTGTTGCTACTACCCCTGAAACGACTTAAGCTCTGATAAGCTTTAGCCCTCAACAATGTTGAATGCACGACGATTCAGTTTCTTCGAATTGAAATATCCATTCTCTTACATGTTTTGGAGACACTGGTTCCCGGTACAACGAATGGTAGAAGAGCTGCTATAGCATTTTTCTGATTTAAATAAAAAAGTTTCACAATATTGGTAAATTATAGTTATTGTAACTGAAAGAATGCTACTTTTTCTATCTACTTTTTAATTCCTACTATTAACTCACACTCTTTTTATATTTAATTATTGATTTATCTTGGTGGAATTTTCAATCGTTAATAAAGTACATTTTCAAGGGCTCAATTGAGCTAAAATTTTATATACATGATTATTATGGATGACAATACACTAATTTATCATTATAATTAATAAAAATTATTTGATTAAAACTAATTATTCAAAGAATTACAAACACAGCCACATTGGCATCATTTGTGGCGACTTGTGTCAAAAATTAAAAAGGTTTTTTTCTCGCATGTTAAAGTATTCAGTTGAACTGAATTTAATAGACACGATTGTTTTGGATGACAATACGATATTTTAATGATAATTAATAAAAATTAATTACCACTTAATGTTGTGATGCTGTCATATGTATATACATTTTTATTTTAATTGTAACTATACTATTTAAAAAAAGTAGCTAAAATAAAATTTTCCTTTGTTGTTCTAAGTAGGAATTGACTTAATTTTTTTTTTGTATTACTTGTTATATACAGAACTCATGCACAATCCATCTGCTTATGCGAATCAAGTTTTATTCTTCACTTGCGATGCTACAATTATCATTCTTGCTACTGGCATAATGCTTCAAAATGTTAAAATATCAGTTTTATGTACCATAATGTTAGAAAATAGCTGATAATTTTTTAATGCATGCCTTTTCAAGCATTTTGGATATAATGTGTCTAGCAGAAATGTTTTAAACTTTTTTTTATCTATCTTCAAATCTACAAATCAGTCTGCATTTTAGTTCCAGCTACACAGTAGCTGTTTAATTATGACCACCATGTGATTAAAATTTATTTAATTACTTGTAGTCTATTCAGAAACAAATAATTACAAGAATAAAATTTTTAAAACCTTAAAAATCATACAATGGAAATTAACAATATTTAAAACCTAGGCAAAATTTTCCTGAAAAGTTTCCAAATTGAATTTTAAAATAATGCACTGTATTTGTGTTAAAATATCAAAAATGAATTCATACATTTTTTAGGTTTAAGAAGATTTCATCCACTATTTATTATTACTTCTAATATGTATCCATATAGCAAGATTATAATTTTAAAACACGTCATAGAAAAAATAAGAATGAATTATTTAAAAATAAAGGTTCATAAATCTTTTTTACCTATTGATCAATTCGATTATCATTCTCGTTTAACGATACTACTACCTGAAAAGTTGTTATATTCTTCTATTCACAGTAAGTATATTTTACTAAAAGAACAGTTTTAAAAATTAACTAAATTTTTGAAAACTGATAATTTGTGAAGTTTTTCCCATAATATGGTGTTTTGAAAATCATTTGAAACAAAGAGAATGGATGTTTGGATGAATAATTTATTTTAGCACTTTATATAATATGTTCTAAAGGCGTCACAAAACGTTTTATAAAACTTAATTTAATTAGCGCTTATAAAAATTATAATTTGAACCATTTATTTATCCAGATGTTTAGTAGTTTCGAATGTCTCCTATTTTTACCCTATAATCAAATATTTGTTTTCACGAACCACAAGCTGAATGTATTAGTTAATAGGTGGTTAAAAAACCATGCCATTAGTTTATCAAACATACATCACATTAATAATAAACAACTTTTAAAATGATTACGTTGCAAAAAGCTAAAAAGACCGTAACATCCTGTTACAATCTTCTCTTAGTTTTCAGAGAAAGTATTTGCTAAATCTCTTAGACTACAGATATCCCACAAATACAAACCAATCGAGACAGTCCAGACACCCAATACAGACAAGTGCGGTAGAGCTTGTCTAAATCCTTTTATTCTTAAAGAACTCTCCCTGAAATCTAGAAACTTTTCCACACCTTTTTCATCGCAAATCGTTCTTATTAATTTTTTCTTCTTTTGCCAGTTCATTTTCTTTTCTTTCGAGTGGGATTCTTCGAAAAAGTCTCCATTGATCATGATGGATGTAAAATTTGAAGATAAAAAGAATGGAGAGTTATGAAATGGAATTTCTTGTTTTAAATAAATATACCTTTCACTACTAGTGACCAATGAGAGTCTAAAATTTTTACAAGCACAAATTTAAAGACTATGCCAGCAAACTAAGAAACAGGAATCTTTAAGAGTTATAAAAAAATTTGGTGTTTTGCTCAGCAAAAAGAAAGAAAAAGGTATTTTTAATTTCACTGAAAGTTATCGGAATAAAAAGGAATAATTAATTTAAGTATACAAAAGAATTGTCCACGGCCTAGGAGAAAAATTTTCATCAAAAAAAAAACATTTTACGAGGAATTGATCTGCATCCATTTAATGCAAAAAAGAGGTCCGAAAAATCTTTTTCATAACCAATCTGATGTTCACTCACATGTTATATATTATTAAGAATTACTCTCCTAATTCATAGGTAAATTCTCAGCTATCTATCAAAGCAAATCTCTGTCTTATTTTCTTTTAAGTTGAACTTCCTCTTAAGACATTTATATATAAGGTTTGCCCGTCTGAAAATTTGATAAGTTCAATAAAAAGAATATTTTTATTGGAAATCAAAATAAATCACCATTTGCATTGCAATACAGGTCCCACCGTTCCGGCAGCAGATGTATGTCTTCACTGTAGAACGACCGTGGTTGATTCTTGAGGAAGTCCTCCCTAGCCTCCTTCCGTATAGGAACTCAATGCTTTCTTGAGGATTCAATGCTTTCCTGAGGATGTGGAAGTCACAGGGTGATAAATCTGGACTGTACAGAGGGTGTTCCAACACACTTCCACGTGGAGTTTCTTACGGTTGTCTGGGTTTCACGGGGGACATGTGAGCAGGCATTGGATACATCCTTGTGTAGCAAGACTTATTTTCGATCAATTTTCGCTACAGCAAACAGATTTCATAATTGAACACCGTATGAGGTCTTCATCTTCTACAGCCCTTTATATCAATGTTCGATTGCATTGCAAAAGCTGCAGTCATTCGGACGCAAACGCAAGTGTTTTAATAAATAAACATATTTTCCTATCTATCAACTTAGCAGAGGAAAATTCAGTATTTAATTTCAAACTTTTTAATCCATTTATATTAGGTAAAATAATCTTCATGTCTTTTTTTAATTATTTAGTGTATGGATTAAAAAACTGTTAAATAAACAAACAACAATACAATTACTTTGCTGTAATTATTATGTGCGGCTGAATTATTACGATGTTTATCTGTCAGAAATGTATTTGGAATATTGAATATCTTCATGACGTATATATTATCAGCATAATAATGGTAATAAAGATAATAATAAGGGATGAACAATTATCTACAAATGAAGCGTTTTAGACAAGAAAAGTTCCTGTGAAGTATGTATGCAAAATGTTTTTAAGAAAATCGCTGAAATTCTGAGAAATAAGGATCACATGCTTCTAAAATAAAATATTCGATGGAATTTTAAAGTATAATATATTCTAAAAACATTTTAAAAATAGGAATATTTATTTCATGATATTATCTTTAACAACGTCTCTTTCTGTTTGAAACAAAGATCGTACAAAATATTTTATTTCGCTTATAAGTTTCTTCTACATCTCTTCTGTAAATTGATGTGGGAAATGAAAATATATAGAAAAATGAAAAGAGGGAAAGAAATACAGAGTGTTTAAAAAATAAAAAATAAATAAATCGAAACAGAAAAATACACGTTACTGAATTGCTGAAGTCATATCCCGATATAACGAGCACTCGATTTTCAAAGCAGTTATACCCGAGAGTTAACAAATTCTTTTTTTATCCATAAAATCAACGGACATTTCTTTTATGTCAATATTCTTCTGGTATAAATTGTCTAAAATCCCTATTCAGTTTGTACATACCCCGTGGAAATGTGGTGCTGTGTTTGGCTTTCTACTGGAAAATTGACTTCGGAAAGCTTTTCAAATCCTGCGTGTAACAAATAATATCGGAACAATTTTTTTTTACTTTTACAAGAACTGGAAGTCCTATTTCAGTTTCGAAATCTTTTTGAATTTCAGAATAATTCCAACGTATAGTTTGTTATTTGTAACAGCTTTTTTGGTCGGTTTTATAATTGAATGCCATTAAGAGAACGCGTTTAGAATCACTTCTTTTTGAAGTCTAGAAAAATGCTTTCAAAAATGTTTTTCGTTTGAAAAATTGACATCAGCCAAATAATCAGGCGAATAAAAATGTTTGGCGTTAAGTTTTTTTTTTCTTTCCAAATATATTATTTTAAAGTAACTAATGTTCTTTGTAATTAATTATATGAGTAAATGAGAAATAATATATTCAATTTTGCTAAAACGTGAAATAGACCGGTTGATTCATTCTTAATGTGACCAAATTAAAAGCACACAACTATTTATGTTAAATTTTAATCGCTTTATTACTAGTTTTGTTTGAAAAACGAATGATCTTTAAATTACCAATCTAACTATTTTTATTAGCGGGAGAAAATTATCGCTTCAAAATTAGGTCCTCAAACCCGAAAAGAAATTATAAAGCTTTTGAAGGATGGTTGCTCAAATTCTGTTGTAAATAAGGCATTTAAAAATCAGAAAAGATGTTTTTCTAATGGATTACTATCCTAACTTCGTAAAGAAATAAAATTTCGCTAGCAATCAAAAGCTCCAGGAGAAAAAATGTGGACAAAAAGTGAAGTAGGACCTTGGTGAAAAGGGAAAAACGCAGTTAAAGAACTTATATTGCTATAGGAAATCCTCTGAATCAAATAACTTTGGCAAAGGAACTACAGGTATCGCCCTATTGACAATTTGTCGTCAGATAAAGAAAATTGGTCTTTAAAAGTGAATAAATCACTTTCATAAAATGTCTGCCAATACCGTAGAAAAGCAAAGAAAATATTATTGTCCTTTGCTATATTTAATGCTGGGCAAAGATAGATATAAAACATGGATAACTTCTGGTGAAGCGCTATTTCAACCATCATCCACAACTAGCAAAAATATGACACAAATTATTTCAAGCAAAAAGCATCGCAAAGAAGCAACTGTTTTGTAAAATGCAAGTTGGACGACAGTGTTATAATATGGATGCGAATGTCTTGTCAAGGCTTAAAAAATCAGTTTTTGAAGAATCAAAGGCTAAAATTGATGCTAAATACTATCAGAATTATATTTTGAAGCCCATGATCGAGGGAAGTAAACGTCTTTACCCTAAAGGAAACTTTGCTTTTCACCAAGATTCTGCTTTAAATCATACTACAAAATCAGTTACAAAATAGTTGAAAGAAAAAAAAATAATAAATTTTCTTCCTCCTGAGAGATGGCTATTATCCTCCCTTGACTGCGCCCTTTGCAATTATTATTTTTTTTTTTTTTTTTTTGGCGGATATTTAAAAAGGCAATGAAACATCGTAAAGTAAGAACATTTCAAGCGCTTCAAAAAGCAACCAAAGAGAAAGTTGGAAAAAATACCCCCAAAACAGTTGAAAAAGCTCTATTGCCTTGGCCTTAAGGGCTTACGTAAAGTGTACAATGCTATGGGAAACCACATTGAAAATTTCAAGTAAATAATTAAATTTATAATTTTTTGAAATTGGTCACATTATTTTTGAATCAATCTGTATATACTTTTTAAAGCACATCCTTATCTGCATTGCCCCTTTGATACAAACATGAACTTATTTACATTTGTTTACATTAAGATAATGGAAAAAGGAGTGACAAATAACACGTGATAAAATTCATTTTTAATGAGTTGTTAAGAAAATATCACAGTTAGAAAACAACATAGTAATTGTAGATTTCTTGAGATATATTTGTTCCCATCAAAAGGCAATAAATAACCAGATCTACTGAAACCTATTCTGATTTTACGCTTCACATAATGAAAAATGTCATGACCCTTAGTC
>BMAV01004532.1:92039-107920 GCA_019973955.1 Trichonephila inaurata madagascariensis | reverse complement strand
TTAATTCTAATATTTTAAGTAATAAAATCTAAGCCATATATTTTTAACTAAAGCATTTATTTACGATATCATTTAAAAAATGGTTACTAACAATCAGTTTTTTTGAGCATGTTTTTTACTTAACTTCACCATTAAGTCACCAAATCCCTTGCAACACGTCTCAATTTTTCAAAATATTTTACACTGCTCTTCTATAATTGTAGCAGTTGCAAATATATTCAGCATGTGTTACATAACATGCTTTTTTTTTGTAGGAATCAAAGTGCTTATAAGATACGGTTCCAAAAGGTTGCATTTGCTAGCTGTTGTTTATTTCAGTATACGGAATAAAATTTTTATTGAATACATAATGCAATATATAATTAGCATTATTATAAAATATTATTGGTATTAGAAATTATACTGGTTCATCACATAAAACTCCTTTATCTTGTTTACCAAGAAAATAAAGCGAACATTGAGAACTCTCTAACTATAAATTTGAGTAATTGTAAAGTGTTACAATAAAAATTATTCAGAAGGATAATCACGTATGTTTTCACCAAATATCTAAAATTTGAAATATTACTATAACCAAAGAAATTATTATATATATTATCTTAATAAAAAATATCTGCATACATGCTTATATATTGCATGTTTAGACACTATCGAAACACTTTTTTCTAATCAATCATTGATATCTTTTTTCCCTCACGTAACTGCTTCGTAAAGAAGTTCTTTTGACTTTTTGTTATATTTATTGTGATTAAGACTCGCTGTCGCAGCACTCATCAATTACAGCTCAAAGCCTCCAAATACGTTTCAACTTTCTACCACCTTACAAGAGCCTCTTACAAGGCTTAACACCTTCTAGTGATGTGTCTTCTTAGTAAATCTGTAGTCAAGATATTATGGAATATTTTTTAGTTTTTAAATTCATTCATTTGAAATCATACACACCAAACTCGTTTTTTTTTTTTTGCACGGTTGATACATTCCTTAAAAAACCATAACAAATCGAGTAAAAAATACATGCAACATATGGTAAGCCTTTACCTTGGTAAGCCTCTACAATTTTACAAAATAGTGCAAGATGAAAAATCCCTAAGCATTTTCCCAAAAAACCATGCAAAAAACTAATAATGAATTTATGAGTTACATATTTATAAAACAAAGATTTTATTACAAAAAAAAATTAGTATACGGTGAAAATTCGATTTATAGGTACATATAACAATTTTAACTTAAATTACGAGTAAAAGTACCAACTAATAATTATTCATCGCTACTTGATAAGAAGCGTGCACATTTATTACGAACTAGATCCAAACTGCTATCATCAGTAAATATGTCAGATATGTCTAGATAGTCGGTTTTGATTCAAATGAAAAATTTCGATTCTTTATTAGTGACCTCAGTTGGGTTTTTCGTTGTTACAAAGTATGTTAACAGTGGTTGTTTTTTTTTATAGTTTCTCAAGTTATTTATAAAATTTTTGGTATCCTGCTACACAAAACTTGATTACGTTGACATGCTTGTAGCAAATTTCAAGCCCTCACGAATTAAATCAGCTTCTAATAGCTCAACCTCACCTTCAACTTCGTCATTATCAAATTTTTTATTATCCTAAGCTGTCACAAAATCGATCAAATTTTCCTCATCTAAAGGGCACTAGTCCCCCAATTCTTTTGAAATTCGTGCTTGTACTAAAACTGCGTGTAAAAAAAAAATCATTAAATTCGTGAACTGTGTTATTTCAAAACCGTTTAAAAAAAGAGTTGGGTGTGTATTAGAATTAATCATTAAAAAAAATAATTCAAAACAAATCATCCTTTTTAGATAAAGATCCTTTAGAATAATTTTATCACAAGCTCGGTCTTATATAATTTACTCGGACTCGGAAGCTTATTTTATAGCTATGACATTTAGAGTACGTAAGAACTTATGGTTAAAAATCTCTTGACTAATTAACTTATATCATGGTATCTATCAATACCAGACAACATTTTCCCGCAACATTGCAACAGAACACTTTTTCCTGTTACGAAATAATCCATTCACACTAACTTAAACCATTTTTTTAAAATTCCAAACGGTTTAAAAGCAAAAACTGATTAGAGGAAGTTTTATATGAATAACCTTGATTACAAAGCTTCACAAAAAATTTATTCTTTAAAAGATTTTTTTTTAAAAAAATAATTAAATTATTCATCAAAGTATTTTGTATACAAAATTACTGAGCAATTATTTGGAATAAATACTAACTTTTAAATAACAAAAGTTATCACTATAAAATAAGCACACACAAGTGAAAACTATAGGACATGCTTAGGATAGAGAAGAGAAGAAATGTATTTATAACACCATTTTTTCCGATTTTATGCCTACAAAGTTTCTGAGCATACATTATTTATGAACTGTTGCAAACTGTCCACTAATTCAATTTTTCATGAAGTTAATCATATGAATCATGAATATTGATGACTATATAGAGTAAAATTATAAAATATGAATTTATAAGAAACCTTTTTTGTATTTCTCTGAAACAAATAAAATTCTTTAATGGTATCGTTCCTGCTAATGAGTAAAAAAACTTATTGAGTACTTGCTTTGTATTTTACCAACCTAAATACAAAGTTACAATCTAGATTACTTAACCAATTTGTTTTAAATCCAAAACTTTAAACACACATCCTGTTCATAAGAATCTACGGAATTCTAAAAGATTATTTAAAACATATTCAGGAACATAGAGGGAAACATATGAAAACAATATCTCAAATAACAGAAGTGTGACATAATATTCAGATTAAAAAAAGTTGATATATATAATAAAGATTTAAAATATATCAACACAAATATTCTCTTGAAAAAAATAATTTTCTATTGAATATTAAATGTTTTTCAAGCAATAATATTTTAACAATTGTATAATTGATTAAAAGATTAGGATAGATTGCGCAGATTTAATCAAGAAAAATTTGATTTCTAAATTCAAATTTTCATTAATTAGAAATGAATTTAGAAAAATTTGCTCTTCCTATAATTAAAATAACTGTATAAATATGAGATTTAATTGGAAGTTCATAATGTTTGAATTGTAGAAATACATAAAGTTTTCCTTTAAACAAAGGGAAAAATTATTTTTACTTAATATATTTTTTTCGTTTTCAATTTAATGTAAATAATTGCAGCTTAATTCGCTTAACTTACTTCTTCTCATTAATGTGGTTTTCTAATAATACTCTTTTACTTAAGCTTATAGAAACAACATACAGTTTTCTTCCAATTCGTACATAAATCTCGGTTGATTTTAAAACCGAAATCTACGCTAACTAATTACTAAATTTTAAAAGAAAAATAAAGGGTAAGAAAATATAGTTGGTTTTTGTTCCTTGAATCTAAATACATAAGTTATTGTTAGTGTATTAATTTATCTGTAACGATTTTTTTAAATAAAACCCATGAATATTGTTCGTTGCATTAATTTATTTTTAACAGCTTCTTTCATTGCTGTTCCGTACTTTTAATAATAATATATTACAGTTTTAAGCCTAGTAATGCATTTTTGAGATCAAAAAATAAAATCCTTTTCATGTCAAAAATTTTACTAGTGTTCTAGAAAAGATTTAACTCCCATATTAATATATAACAATCTTATTCAATTAATTTTGTAATAAATTGAACGTAAAATAATATTTACGACCTAAGAGTGCAATAAATATGTGAAAATTTAATTATCCGAAAATCTGTGCTTTAAATATTTAAGTTCTAATCCATGAGTGATTGAACCAAGAACTTTCTCTGTAATATTTTATTTTTTTATTTATCTTTTAAGAACGTAGTTTTGCAAGAATAAAAAAGAGCAACTGAAAGAAGATTGTAAATTGATTTGTTATAAATTACTTCTAACAATTCTTAACACATTTAGTATTATTTTTCACTTAATTAAAATAAACAGTTCCGGGAATAATTTTTTCATATTTTTAAAAACAAATAAAATGAATATATAACTCATAATTACATATTTTTATTTTTTATGGATTTAAAATTGTTCTGATTGTTAATCTAATGAAAATGTATTTTCCATTGTGCAGATAAAGATAAAATTCATTTTGAAAATATTTGCATTGTAACAATAAAAATAAATTTTTAGACCGGAAATCGCAAGATATTTAGAAATTTTTACATTAATACATTTATAAAAAAATAGCATGTAATTTAATCTGGAATTGTTCTTCGTCCTTTGGTTTTATAGAAAGACTTCGAGTGTTCATTTTAAATGATTTTAACAAGATTTAAAAAATATTTCATATTTAAATATCATTAAATAAATAAAAAAAAATAAATATCATTATTTTCATCGCACCCCTCTCCATACAATAACATTGTAGTGAGTTCAATAATATTATACTTTTACACTACAGCTACAGTATAACTTTAACCTCTTATGTGTTACCGACGTATATAAACGTCTCGCTCAACCAAAGCATGAATTTTCTGGACGTATATATACGTCTTTCAGAAGTACGATCTTTTCTGTGCATTGCTCTCCTTAAAATTATTCGTAAGGCTTTGGAATACGATAAAAGGACCTTGACAGTCTTTGCAAAGGATTTACTTATTTCGGAGGATTTTGCTTATTTAATCCTTTTCTCCCCCCCCCAAAAAAAAACATCAAATACGCGCGTCTACGTGGAAAATCGCGGCACTGAGGACCGAACCGCTTAACTTTTAATCGGCAGTTAAGGAAATTATTATAAACCGTACAAATCATCAAGATTAGTGTTAATACAAGCCCATGGGGTTACTGGTAATTATCCAACTTGTTCTTGGTAATGTTAAATTAATAATAAAATACATTGTGCAGTACAGATACTTTTATAAGTGTATTATATTAGTGTAAATGTGTATTTTCTTTTTTATTATGTCAGAAATTATTTTGTTTGCTTACTTTCAGTAAATTAATAATGTTTTGAATAATCTTTAGTTTTCAACTTTTCAATATGCTCGCACCCCCCTTGTAGAGTTATCACGCCCCTCAAGGGGGGCGTGCCCCACAGTTTGAGAAACGCTGAGCTAACCTAAAAGAATTTTGTTGACTTTGTTATTTTCAAATGAAACGTTGTATGGGTAAACGCTTTCTACTTCCTTTAAATACTCTTTCGCTTTCATTTTTATTTTTAATCCATTTTTTTTTTTTGTCTTTATTACCGAATATAAAAATCGTAAAAGGTACTCCTATTCAAAATTCATTTAAAAATTCTTAAATAAATCTTTTTTCATCTTCATAGAAGGAAATAAACACATATGCTACGTATAACCACTGATTCCTTTTTATAAATTTCTCCAGTAACTGACGTGGTGAATTTTTGCCCAATTTTAAATCCTCATTTAATTGCCTACATCCTTCTGCTCCACTTCTAACAATTAGAAAGCCCATTAATAAACGCCCTCCAAAAAGAATTTGTCCAACTGCTAACAATTAATTAAAGCTAATGGCAACTTGTACGTAATTTTATCCATTTCAATATTATATTTATAACAGTATGATTAAGATAAGTTGAATCTTAAAATGTATTGATAAACTATATATTTAAAAGAGGAAAGTAAATTTAAGCTCGTTTTATAAAGCTGTTTATTTCTAAGCTAATTTTCTTGTTTAATTAGAAACGCCAGAAGCCTATCCAAAACTCTCTAATTAAAGTAGTTGGAAGCTTTCTATTTCAAATAAATTGCCAACATATTATTATTTTGAAAAGTAATTTCACTATTAAATAAATAACTGAGTATTAAGAATTTTCTTCTAGATTACTGATAATCTAAATTTATTTGACCAATTATTTAGCTATTAAACCAAAAATCATTTTGCTTTATCCTCTTTTTTTTATTATTATATATGAAATTTGTGACATTACATTAATTTATTTCAGACTTAATAATCTAAAATTCATATTAATTAGGAAAACAAAATGACAGAAATGTCATTTTTATTTTATTAGTGGCTTGATAGTGTAATCTCATTTTTGGTATTAAATCAAATGTATTTTTTATTTATAATCTGAAACTCAAGTTTTTGAAACGATTTTCAATGTTCTGGAAAACTTATTAAAATAATAAAAAAAATTTCTTATGCTGAATAAATTTCATTATTATTAATTATAATTAATAGTTTTAAATATTTTATGCATCTACTATATAACAATTTTTTCATAAAAAAAATATTTTTCTACTTTTTAAAATTAAATCTCGTAGCAATATTTCTAATGAATTTTTTTTAAACTTAAACTTCCTCGCAACTTTGAAACAAAAATTCAAATATATTGTAAAGTAATCCATATTAACTTGAAATTTTTATTGTGATATGTGATATTTTATACTTTCAAAACTACGTATAGCAAAACATTAGAATAATATGAATAAATATCCTAATTAAATTAGTATATTACAAATAACTACTGTATTCATTCGAATCCAAGCCACCATTGATTTTAAGCCACACACCAAATTCTCAATATGTTTTTCTGTAAAAATAAAATAAACAATGTAAAATGGTTTACCGATATGCAATATTTGCGATATTAAAAAAATCTAAAATGAGAACTAGTCATAAGTAAATAATTAACTTGTTTAAGAAAATTAAAGACTTTTAACACTATATTGACCAAGGAAGTCATTTTGACTGCTTTTTAGTTTCATTTAGAAAAACAATACCGTATATAATAACACCCTTTCTTAGAAATTTTTAGAATATATTTTTTTGCCAAGTAAAGTAAATTTTTTTTATTGTTAATATTTAATAATAAAACTTGTTATATGACTGTAAATAATATAAAAAATATTAAAAATTAATTTTAAAGAAATTTCTTTACAGATTAGTTATTCTTTCACAATGCAGCCATTTTGACTGATTTTGGGCAATATAGGTATATACTAAGTTTCAGACTTTCTAGTGTTAAAAACATGTGAACCAGTAACTGCCTTAGCCATCACTGTCATGTTCAATATCTTGCGTCCAATGAATTTTTCCACCTCCGATTATAAGCCGCACCCGATTTTCATTAACATAAATATTGGGGATGGGGGGGGGGCGGGTAATGCAGCTTAAATTCGAATATAAATAAACTAATTCCAAAGGTTTAAAAATACCACATGAGCTAAATTTGAAATAAAATTAAAAGAAACATAAAATGGAGATTAATAAGGTGAAAATAATAGCCATTTTTTTTAACAAAAGGATTTGAAGATATATTACAATACAGTTATTCACAAAACTCTTCTTATCATTATTCCAAAAATAGATTATCCACCCGGAAATGTACTAAAGCCTTCTATTCAGCTAAAATGATGATATACCGCAAATAGCTAAATTGCTTACTTTAAACGCTAATTCAGATTGATTTTCTCTAGAATGATCTCTTATAAGCTTTTATAGCTCTCTGTTAGCTTATATTGGATTAAGTAAGTTAAAGAACAGCTTAACGGGCTCTTTAGCTTGATTAGATTTCGTATTAACGGATCCGGCATATTCTTTTTACGGAGCGACGAACTAACGTAATTAAAAGTTTCTAACATGAAACTAAACTCAGTTAAATCCGCCGCTTTTCGAATAAGGATTTATAGAGGTATTTTGTCTTGTGTCCAATTTTTCTTTTAATTTGAATCGAGTGACGATAATTCAAATAAATCAGAGTATTTTTCTCTTGGTGATATTGTTTATGAGGAGTATTTTTTGCGATTTTTATCAGGCATTATATACTTATGATATTTCTCTAAATTTTCACATATAGAAACTTAGTACAAATTTTTACCTAAAATAATCTCAAATATTTATTTTAATATTCACCTTCTTTAATTAAAAAAAGTAAACCCAAATTGAAAACAATTTTTTAACCCTTTATCTACTGACGGTACTTATAAGTACCACTAAATTTAAAATTACATAGAATAATCATTTTTACGAATACTCTGACAATACTTAGCAGGAATATTCTTTTAAATCCACTCTTCAAAGATATATGGCAGCACGGGTTCTGTGATGAGTATTTTAGGGGGAAGGCGAATAGTTTTGTAGCAGAAATTGAGTTTTCAGCAGATTGCGAAGATTGTTATTTTTGCTCGGAAAAAATAGTTATTGTCAAAAGGTAAGTGTTTTAGTTTATTTATTTATTTAGTATGTTAATGAAGTCCTTAGTAAATGATTTGACTATTTATTTGAAGTGAACAGTCTATGTAATTAATTTTACAGTTGAATATCTCTCTCTTTAATTAATTGATTAGCTCTAATTAAATTTCCCAAAGTTGAGTATTTTGTTTATGTATATCTCTTAATTTTCAAAGTAGTGATTCAAAAAACATATTGCATGAAAAAAACTGCAGGAAATCATAATGCGGTTAAAAGAAAAAAAAATAAATCGAAGGGTCAAAGAAACTTAAAAAATCTAATACATTGCTTATTAATGTAATTAAAGATACGATTATTCCTTTTTTATCAATACTATTTTCATAATAAGAATACTAAAACATAGGTTTTAAGTGATTTAATCATAATTATCTAAGCCTCGTAATATTTGTTACAACTTTTTTATAATACATTTTTACAATTTTATCATATAATGACAGGTTTTCCTTCATGTTAAAAATGTGTTCAATAACGGTTTAACCAGGGATACATTTTAAAATATATATAAAAAAAATAAATAAATTCCAAATAAACGAATTAAAACTTTATGAATCTTATTAAAAAATTTAAGTAATATATAGAAAAAATAACTAAAATACGTTATTAACAGATATATGTTAAACAAATTTTCTGAAAAATTATATTTACTGTCTTGCACAGATTAATCCAACAAACGCATTCTAAAGCAGATTAAGGCAAATATATATATATATATAACTACTTAGAATTACTTAGATGGAATTATTCTATAATTTCGGATCTTTTTTTTTGTCTCAACAAAGTTTCCTCTATTTCTATTCACTTCACGTAACTTTATTCGATATTTAAAATAATTTTTTTTAATTTAATGAGAAAGCCAGATTTTGGCATTTGTAATTCATTTTGTAAATATGCTCCCTAATTAGAAATAATTTCAACTAATTAATCACAATTCTAGCCTTCTTATTTTCCTAAGTGGATCAAGATATTATGAAACTTTCTAGGAAAAATTGTTTTAAGGATTTTACCAAATTAATAATGTTAGTATTAAGACGTTTGAATTACAGCAGTAATGCACAAATCACAGTAAATCACCTTAAATATAACCTTTTTTTAAAATTTAATAATTTGTTTGACTTTTTTTAAAGTTTAAGTTTAAGAAGAACTATTTAAATGTTGTAAGTCAAACCGTGAAAAATATTGTTTTCTCTGGAGTCCCAGTGGGAAAATATTCGTTTATGAATATGCTGAAATACACAGACAACAATTTATCCAGAATTGAACAGAATCTAAAATGTGCTTATAAAACACAATTTTTTCATTTTTCTTTGACAAAAAAGACGAAAATATCTCTTCTTTACGATGTTTCTTCCAATTCTACTCACACTTCAGTTAGGTTATTCTTCTTTAAATTTGAAAACGGGTACTTTTCCAGTTTACTAAAGAAAATTGTGGCGCAGGTGTTTGGCGCACTTGTAAAAGATAAGACTGGCACTGGTTTTGAAGAAGCATATGCTGAACTCGTAGCTTCTTTTCACTCTTTGGAATTTTTGTTTTTAATTTTGAATCTCAGTTACAGTACGTGCAAAGATGCATAAAAATACGTCCCGGATCTCATGGTTCTTTTTTTTTCACGAAATCACAATGTGAATAAATATTGTGTGATACAGAGCGTTTTCTATATTGTTCTGAAAATGCTTTAAAATATTCCTCATGACATGTAGCTTATTCTGAATTTATTGAAAGAACGTGAAGTAGAGTTTAAATTTTAATAGCTGCAAATATTTTTACCACTATGAAATATAATAATTGTTCTTGTATATTTAATTTTTTCCCTATCTTTCCTCCATCTTTCATTTTTCAAAACTTTCTTTTTGAGAGTCTAAAGTGCTTCATTTAAATAAAATTTCTAATAATTATAATATAAAATTGTAATTTATATAGTTTTTTGTTTCAAAAATATAATCAATGAATTTCACACTTACAGATAAATTACTGCATCCATATGCTTATACTATACAATGTATAGTATAAGCATTTTGCATTTTGTTATTCATTGTTATAAAGCACTGATATGTTATACCACAAATCAAATAACTATTTGATTGTCAAATGACTACCATGCAGCTGAGGATGTGAAACAAGAAGTATTAACGCCATGAATACAAATGATTATGAAACAGTGAGTTTTTGCATATTGTTATGAATTTTGTGAAATGAATATTTAAAATTATGTAAATAATTTATTCCTGGATGTGCAATACGTTTATATTACTCAATGTTGTATTTATTTTATGTTAAAATTGTAATATTCGCAAGCAACGGTGTTCCATACACGACGCGCGCGCGCGCGCGATCAAAGGAAACTTCGCAAAACTTGGCTATAAAGCCAAGTTGGCATCATTTTTGACTACTTTGGAGACCATTTTGGCGATTTGGGTGACCATGTTGCTGACCATTTTTGGCGAGTTCGTGACCCTATGGATTCTTCTGGAAATTAGAGAAGAAATCTACTAATATCACGATTTATGATGCAAGAGGGTTTTTCTCGAAAACTCCGCCAAATTTATAAATAGGGAGTCGCTCACCAAAATTGGGTTGGTCTTGTTTTGACCATTGAAAGGCAGTATTGATTTGACTGTAAAGAGTCTACCAGCGACTGGTTATTACTGCGGTTGTTGTGTAGCCCGAGTGAGTGTTTGTGAATCATTTTTTACATATTTGTATTTTAGACACTGTAGTTCTGTCTTGATTCTGTTGAAGGTGAGATTCTGAGATTTATTCTGCGAATTTTGTTGTGTATCCTATATTTCAAGGATTAATTTTCAACAATAAATTTCCATCACTCTTGAAGAACTATCTTGCTCATTGAGACTGATTGCATAAACACCCGATCTACGTATAACAATATCAATTCACACTAAAGAAAACAATACATGTGATCTCGCGTCAGATGTAATATTTTTTAAATCATTTTCTCTAGGATTTAGTAAACACTCTCCTAAAAAATTTCTCTACCTTTACAAACCTTTGTCGTAACATTATTTCTGATCTAGGATTCTAAATATCACTAAACAATGCTCATATTTTGTTTTGTCTTTTTAAATCTTAAATTTAGATTCCAATGATTTTTATTCTTCCCAGCCATTGTACAAAATACAGCATTTTATTGGGCACAGAGATATTTTTGCAGAATTTTAACTGTATTCGGTAACCTATTCCGATATTAAAAAAGTTTAACTGTGAATGAAGCATTTATTATTAAAATCATATTGAAATGCAGGTCATTTTACAAGGATGTACTCACATAGAAATAAATGTTTATAAGATGCAGGTAGATTATAACATAAAGCATTTGCATAAACAGCGAGATTTTAATTTCTTTGTTAAATTGCCTTGTTATTTTATAAATTTGGATATAATTATACAATAGACAATTTAAGTATACGAACATGTTGAAATGATCAATTTCAGTCAAAACACAAATTTTTGGGTTTTTTTATACTATTAAATGCATTTTTATTTTGGCTTTCTACATTATATAGAGGCTGATCTATTATAAATTGCACAAAATTAGAATACTCGGAAGCGGGTCTTTAATCAACCAAAAGTGGGTATTAAAATTGTTAAAATATATCAAAACGAGTCTCTGATAACTCAAAGTATTATATATATATATACCCGATATTTATATTACATTCTATGGTAAGTACTAAAATGATTCTTACCTTATAAGTATAAATATGTCCCATTTCTTATAATATTTATTCGATCAGCTCTTAAATTTATATATTTTAGTAAAACATTAAATTTTTAATGCATTCCCAAGATCAAAGTATATAGCTTATTTAAATAAATTTTTTATTGATATAAGCTTATTATTTTTTTTTCTTTAACTGCTTTAAAAACTTTTTAAGAAACTGCTGAAATTTCATTTGATATTGTGATTTTGGAAAAATTGATTTGTTTGAAATAATTTTGACTTTAAGTATTAATCTTTATTGGTAATAATGCCTGAAAAGGGTATCTATACTGTTTTAGCAGGCTATTTTTAAAATAGTTTTCTGAAAGTGTTCCGATACATTAAAAACTTTGTAATAAAATTAAAAACTAATTATTTAAAGTTTTACTCGGAGTATAAATGTAACATTTTGTACCTTTTATTAAGGACTCCGCAGGACGTTTAAGACTGCCGTAATTGTGGATGCCATTTTCAGCACACCTTTGACTCCAATATTGACCATAATTTACAGTCGAGTGGATTTAAATCCGGTCTGCTTGAAGGCCAATCTCCGCGTTCTATTAATTCAGGCATATTCTCTTTCAAATACCATTTGGTCGTCTTTACCCTATGAGCAGAATCAGATTCCTCTTGAAATTTCCAATCAATTCTATTGAACTACGATGCTTCCATGAACTTGCTCTACGATAGTGTTTCGATAAACTTGTGCCGTGTTTTCACACTTTCCTGGCAAAATGAATCTCTGAGACGCCTTCATAGCTAACCCCCACCACACACACGCACCAAACCATTATGAAACCGGAGGAATAGTTCTCATCAAGCATTTTTTCTTATCTTTAGCTTCTTGAGCAAACCTTGCTTATGCGTGGACATTCCGGTAATCGAAAGATTCTTCAATGTCAAATATTTTCTCGTAGGTAAATAGAATTTGTATGTGACCGTTATGAGCATGCTGACATAACACTGCATTTGCTTTAAGGTACCTTTTGCGCTTTAGGGTACCCGACTACGTTTTGAGCCATAATTTTGAAAATTCGTTTTAATGAATTTTTTTTTTTTTTTTTGGTATTTAGTGTAACCAGAACTACAGAATTAACATATAAAATTGTTTTAAGAATATTACTACAGTAAAACATTACTTAAATGCAATTCTTTGGCAAAAAAAAATGAAGAAACAATGACATATTTTAAAAACATTCTTCTTTTATGGAAAATGCTTCTAAAACAATAATATTTTGCTTATATATAGTTAAGATTTTTTTTACAGAGCTTGAAGTAGAAATTTGAAAAATTCATATAATTTTCAGAGTTACGATTGATTGAAGTAATAATCAATGTTCTCTTCTTAAAATTTCTCTATTCTGATATATTAAATTATAAATAAATCCACTTAGATAAACAATATATTTCAAAAATCCGAGTTCCGGATCTGCAAACAAAATATTATTGTTATAAAAGCCTTAACCAGATAAGGAGAATGTTTTAAAAATATATCATTCTTTATTCAACTTTTGCCAAAATGTTGCATTTAAATAATTTTTGTAATAATATTCTTAAAATAACTTTATATATATATTCATTTATAAGCTTTTTCAAAATTGAGTTCCGATTGTAGTCGGATGCCTTAATTATTTTGTCCGAAAATGACCAATTATTCTCTTAGTCAAAGGTCTTAGTTTTCTGTGCGACACATTGTTCTTTTTGATATGTTCATCTGTTGAAGAAGAATCTTTTTTCGTCAAAGATTTTGACGAGTTCTCTCCATGACTGCTTTGACGAGAGTTGATGTTCCCATCGAGCACGGACGACCGCATATACTACGGTTTGTAATGCTAATGGTCTCTTTATGATTCCATAAATGAATAAACTTTTGATATTTAAACGTTTAAAAGACTTAAATTTCACCGATGGACTCTCCTTTCTTAATGCAGAGATATATCTGATCTGTTTTTTTGTTTATAAAGTTGTGACTGATCTTAAAAACAAACGGGAAAGACAATAATTACGTGATAAATATTACAGACGATCTCTAACAACAAAATTTAAAACCATCTGCTGCGTCTGAGTCACAACAGATCATATTTCCAAAACGCAATCTCAAATTTTTGAGTCAGAATTTATGACATGACTAGGTGTTATTCTATAAAATGATCGTTATAACTATAAGTAAGGAACTCGAAATCTAAACACTACATCTTTGATAGATAGATATATAATCTTTATATTATCAAAATTCTACTTCATTGTTGATATTATATAAATATCACATCTTGAATTCCTGACATGATTTAAACCCAAACATTTGTATGGTTTTAATTTTCGTTTTTCTAGAGAAAAGACAACCAAATGAATAGGGAAAAAACTGCCTACAGAAAATCTGAGCTTAACTGGATTAGCATGATCACGCAATCTTTCGCTCTCGTTTCACATGTTTGCTCAAGTTCTAGTTTCTAAACACGCATTCATATTAATGCAAATTGTTTAGAATTTTCTTGGTTAATTTTTATTACACTTCATAGAAAATTTATAAAAATATTAACTCTCATGTGTGTAAATATTCTTATTGAACGCAAGAGTAAGCATGATTCAACTGTTCTTTTTCCTTGAAGATGGAAAATTCTAATTTTCCCCTTTTATTAAGAAAATATCCCTTTCTCATTATTTTAGCATGATATAATCTGAAATAGAAATTTCATTGAAGCACAATTATTAGGACAGAATAAGAATCTAACAACAGTAATAATTGCGTGATCTTACAAATGATTGCTTGAAGGATGATGATGTTCCAGTAATGATCGACAAATAATATTGCCGTGTACCTTGGCGAAAAAAAATCGATCAAAAAAGTTACTTATGTGTTTAATTTAGACGGGAATGCTGATATGGCTTTTGGTTTATCCTCTCTGAACACACACACACATTCATTTTTCCCTCTTTTTAATACATTCTTATAATCTTTAGAATGTATTCATTTGCTTCTTAAGGGATTGTTAAATGATGAGGAGTAATTTAGATAAGCATGAAATATATAACATGAAAGTAAAAATTTAAAACTGTATTTTTCATAAATTTAATAAATAAAAGAATTTTTAGGAAGTTTTGAATAAGTTAGAATTTTTTTATCTTAATTCAAACAGTTTGAATTAAATTGGATGTTAGCAGAGTATTTTCCATTTGTGTGGGTGTGTGTTATAACATTTATTTTTTGCTTTCGATTTTCTCAATTCTGGAAATAGGTCGAGCAAATCATTAGTAAAATGTCTAGGTTAAACTTTCTTCCAGTAGAAATATTATTTTTACAATAAAAACAATAATTATTTTTTATGTTTACAGTTTTTTCACAATCAGTTTTTAAAATTTTCATATTAACATAGTTTTAGAATAAATTTCAATCTAAAAAGTTTGAAATATATAAACAAGTTTGCTTAATTTAAAAAATTCTTAAGTAGTATTGAAGGGAACATTATGCATAGCATTATCAGTTTCTAAGAGATAAAGAAAGAAACATGCCATGTATTTTTCAACCCTAAGTAATAAATTATAATTATTAAAATTTAAATTTTATATTTCATCTTATTCTTAAATTTGAACCTTTCTTTATTTACTGTTTTCGAGGCATTTACATAGAAAAGTGCTTTGAATTTTAAAAAATATTGAAATAGTGCTAATAACATGAATTTGTCAGAATAAACCATCTTTTAAGGCTTTAGGGCTAATATTAATTAGTTATCATCTAGAAAATACATATATTTGGAAAAATATTAATTTAAATTTTAGTATGTGATATATATATTCAAAAAGAAAAGCAAATAAAGAAACAAAAAATTTTAGTGTGTGTGAGAGAGAGAGAGAGAGATATTAATGTAGGTGTAATATATATTTCTGTATGTAAATAGATTAGAGATATTAATGTAGGTGTAATATATTTCTGTATGTAAATAGATTAGAAATATTAATGTAGGTGTAATATATATTTCTGTATGTAAATAGATTAGA
>BMAV01004532.1:72198-92029 GCA_019973955.1 Trichonephila inaurata madagascariensis | reverse complement strand
ATATTAATGTAGGTGTAATATATATTTCTGTATGTAAATAGATTAGAGATATTAATGTAGGTGTAATATATATTTCTGTATGTAAATACAAATATAATTACTTTCATCTTACAAAATTATTCGATATAGTGTTTTTTTAATGAAATATTACCATTCAAATTATTGCATAAGCCTTTTCAAAACAAATACTTCACAAAATATTCGAAATAATTTTAAGAAAATTATAAACGGATTAGGATATAAACAAATACCTAACCTGTACATTTTGTAGAATTCTTCCTTTTATTTGCATTCTATCATTGAAAGGGAACATTATTAGTTTTATAAACTATTGTTGTTACTTAATTGGTTCGAGAGTATGTATAAACTCTTCCCTTACAAAAATATTCCGGGAATTTGGGGCCAACACACTGAGAGGAAAAACATTGCAAATTATCATCCAAGACGTGTGAATACGAAACTCCAATTTAATCTGGTTTAACAGCTGTATCTTCCCAAAATCAAGATGGAAAGAGAATTTATAGAGGACGGGACAAATTAAACTCATCTGCATTACAAGACAGTCGATTTCCACCTCAAGAGTACAATTATACAATCAAACAACCCCCTTCAGTAGAGCTACAAACAAACAGTTCTCGAGCGAATACATGTGAATACAGAGAAGTGGAAGAAGCTAGTCAAGCTTGAAATCAGTCGAATGATGTGGACTAATCAGTTTTCGAACGGCTCTTCTCTCAGACGGGTAAGTTTAAAATTCGAATTTCCGTTTCTAATCATGGAGTAAAGTGGGTGGAACTGTTCTAGATTCTATTCGAAGAGAAAAGAATCTTTTGTCCGAATAAGGCCTTCCTTTGAGAGGTGTGCAGTATTTGCCAATTCTGTAGAGTTTCTTCTAACGATTATATAGAGTGTCCTGGGAATTCAAGATGGAACAAATGTAATCTGTTTATAGAATTTTATTTTTGTTGCTTTAGTTTCGTTCGCGAAAGCATTTCCTCTTATTTAATACATTCTAATTCAATTCTGACTGTTGCGAAAAATTAGGGGGAAAAATCTTACTGTCAAGAAATAGATTTGAACATTCTCTTATATGTAATTCAAAAAATTTTACTTATTAAATGGGATTAGTACATTTGTTTAGTTTCCATCTTTTCGTAACTTTTAAGCATTTGAAATTAAACAAAAATAAATAACTGAAACATTAATTTATTTGATATTATTTTAGAAAGGATCAAGTTAACCAAAGTTTGATCAAAAGTCGAAGTTAATTACTTTTTAAAGTAAGCAATTATTTATTGTTTGCATGTAGACATACATAGTTAAAGTCTAAATAAGCTATGTTATTTTAGAAATCTCCTTTCGGGGATAATTGCATTAAAAAAGCATATTAAAATGTGCTTATTAATTTTAATTCAACTCATAATATTCAATTGCTCGTATATTTAATCACGAAGGAACTAGGTTTTTTGAAGTGATAACTTTTATTGGCGCGATTTACAGGAGAGTGAACTTGAATGAACGTCACGCTTCCCCTTCATTCGGACATACACACACCTAAAATGGAAAGGAGGGATATTTCCCTCGCATTCTGACACACTGTAGTTTGCCCCCCTCCCCACACACACACCAATACTCCGTAAAAGTAAAGTTCCTATTATAGCTTCCATCTAAATGGGGCTCCCTCCTCCCGCCACCTCTTTCTACTGAAATGAATGCGGGATTCTTTTTAATCCTAGTTGGAGCATGAAAATGAAACGTTATATTTTTCAACAAGTAATATAAAAAAGATAAGTCAATTTCTACTTAGATCAACAAAGAAAAATTTTATTTTAGCTACTTTTTATTAAATAGCTACGATTAATATAAATATGTATATACATATGACAGAATCACAACATTAAGTGGTAATTAATTTTTATTAACTATCACTTAAGTATCGTATTGTTATCCAAAACAATCATGTATATAAATTTCAGTTCAACAGAATGCTTTAAAATGTGAGAAAAAAACCTTTTAAGTTTTGACACAAGTAGCCAAAATGGTCGCAAAGTCTCTAAAAAGGAAACCAACGTGGCTGTATCTGTAATTCTTTAAATAATTAGTTTCAGTCAATTAATTTTAATTAATTATAATTAAACTATCATATTCTTACCCAAAATAACAGTGCATAGAAAATTTCAGTTCAAATGAGCGTTTTAAAATATGAGAAAAAAACCTTTTCAAGTTTTGACACAAATCGCCAAAAGGTATGCTAAGAATGATGCCAACGTAGCTGTATTTGTAATTCTTTAAATAATTAATTTTAATCAATTAATTTTATTAATTATAGTTAAATTAGTGTATTGTCATCCAAAATAATCGTGTATATAAAATTTCAGCTCAACTGAGCGCTTTAAAATGTATTTTATTTACGATTGAAAATTCCATCAAGATAAATATATAGAGAATTTGAGCTAATAGTAGGAACTGAAAAATAGGCTTAGAGGGAAAGAAAAATCGTACACTAAAATTAAACATAAAATGTAGAAAAAGGATAAATTTTTATAAAACTAAATAAATAGTACAATTATCAGTAATAATAGTAATATTGCAGTGATCTTAAGAATAAAAATCCATTTTTGTAAGCGAATCGGAATAGCAATGAACAAATAATTCTATTAATCACATTACTTAAATATAATTTGAGTCTAAAAAGAAAATTAAAACAATTTAAAATTTAAAATAACAAAATTAAGTATACAGATATTAAGAAAAAATTACATTAAATAATTTAAATACAAGAAAACAAAATATAATTAAGAAGACTTTCCTTGCAGAAGCACCGGATATATTTGTACAAAACTGCCATACAATGACAAAAGAGTTAATATAAGTAAGAGATTAGGTAATATAAATCTTCTGATTAAATCCTTTTTTAAAGGTTTTGACCTAGATTCCTCTCTTCCCTATCAACTACCTGTCTTACTATCCCTTTGCTTAAATTAATTCATGGATGTAATTGAATATTGTTAAATTACAACCAAAATTCGCAAAGCCGGATCGGGTCTTCTGAACAAACTACCCTTGATTTTAAGTGAAAATTTTAAAGCAGATTTTTCAAAAAACAAATCAAAACCTTTAGTTGAATTTTTAAAATCAAAATTCAATTTAATTTTGTCAAATGGTCCAAATGAAGCACGAGGAAGTATGGAACAACGCTTGACGGAGTTTTTTCATAGATATTTAAATAAAATTTTGAATCTAAAGGATTTATAACCTATTTCAGCTACCATAAACCTCTATTGTTTCCTTCTTAGAAAAGAATTAATTCCCAAATAGGATTCGATATTTCGCACAAAAATATTACTTTATGAGTACTGACATATGAATAAATAATTTTATTGGACAATACTAATATCCCCTTGTTTTTTATTCACCTAACTAATCCCTGAAATAACATTACAAAATTATAAGTTATCACGTCTATCGTGTGGTCATAAGCATACACACTTTTTTTTAGTTATTTTACGATGTAAAAGAATAATTCAGTCTAAATATTTTAAATATTAAATGTACTGATTCAAATATGAAGAATTATAAGCTCTCAAACTGAATTGTAAATATGACAGTCTGAAATGTTCTAATCCTTTTTATTTTAATTTTGTCTTAAATTATGAAGTTAGTGAATATGAATACATTAACTTGCTTCTATTTAAAAGAATAGAGAATCATAAAATAAGAAACTCCATAAGAAATAAAAATCTTCTTTTTTAATATTGTTATGCTCAAATCACGATTTAATTACTCCTCTTTTAAAGCAATATTAGACATTTTATACAAAAAGAAAGCTTTGAAAATTGATGAAATTACGTGACATTTTATCTCAAACAAGTTCACATTCTATTATAAACATGTAAGGAAAAAGATATTACATTAATGAATTACTTATTTTTTGACATTGTCAACTTATTAAATTGAAAAATGTTACAAATCATGCTGTCTTATAAAAACATGAGCCTGATATTATTTTGAAATTTTTCAGTTTAAATAGCTTTCTCTCTATGTGCGAGAATGTATGTGTATTTACTCGTATAGATATGTGTGTGCGTGAGTGTGAGTGTTGCACGCACGTGAAATGCGTATTATTAAGAAAAACGTAAATAACAGCTTCATTAATGAGATTGGAATAAATATGAAATTTCTCTCTTGATATCTTTTCTACATCAATGCAATGCTATACTTTTCAATATTCTTGGAAATATTCTGATTAATTTCATGCCTCACATTCATCTTCAAAGAATCTCGTTTTTTCTTGCGTTCGAATTTAGAGTATGGAAATTCTCAGTCTAAAATAATAGCTACAGGGTCTCTATAAGTGCATTTCTGGAGAGAATATAGTTTAAATTCTGTCTGTGATGTCATCTGTTAAAAATCAAATGATATATATTTTAAAAGATGTATGAAGTTTCTAAAACATATCTCCGGGGTAAACATCTCGATCTGTATTATGATATTAAGGTTATTGCGGCATTTTTCGTTATAGTCGCTTTTACCAGTTTAATTTGGTGCAATTGAGAGCTCCGATTTTTAGATAAGAGCCTCTTTTCCTTCATATAAATCGAAATATTTTAAATTAAGTTTTAATTCAACACATTAATCATCATGCACAGTTTTAAGATTCTTAATAGATATATTTAAAATAGTTCCTTTTTGAGCAGTTCGAATTTCTAAGTTCTTAATGGGCTTAAGTGTATTCATTTATGTGAACTGAACACAAGTGCAAGAGGCAAATATTTCGATAAAACCAGAAACTTTTCATATTCTTTGATAAATAATACTTCTGAGTCTCTAATCATGCTAGCACACTTATTCAGTTTCTTTAAGATTTACAATTTTCACGTGTATGCCCAGAAAATGAAATTGGAAAAAATGTTAATACATAGTACCAGTGTTTATTTTTCCAAATCAGAAATTATGAAAACTGTTTGAAGTTATTAAAGAATACCAAATCTGTCAGAATGAGAAAATGCGATTTTTATACTGATCTAAATTCTTGAATCATTCTATTGTGACAATAATATTCATCAAAAACTTTCGTGCCAAAATTTAACTTAAAAAACTGTAAGAACATAAAAGTTGCTAAAATCCTACGAAGAATAATTTTATTTTCTGTAAATTTTAAGGAATTGATGTAAACATTATATCACACGTCTTATTTCTTGCAGTTGAAAAGAACACTGACAAATTATCCATCTTAATTTAGCTTTTAATGATTATAATATTAAAGGACATCCCACAAATCTGTCTGTATCTTATATATTATTTTATAAATATTAACTCAATAGTAATGGCTATAAAAGGTATTTACAGATAAATTTTAAACTTATTTGCAGATATAATTAAGACATTCAATAAACCACAGATAAAAATACCACATCAAAACTGGTAACTTACAAGTATTAATTTCATTTTTTCCTTTGACATAACATTTCCTTATTGTGTGTAATAATTATAAAAATCCATATACTATTATGTAGTATACAAGGTCAACCATCCATTCTTCTAAAAGGTTAATTTTAAAAAATAAAGTCTTACTAGACAAAGGTCCTAAAAATTTTTATAAAGTTCTTTAAGCTTTTAAATATTTTTCAATGGATTGTAATTTGTCCTTAATGTTTTAAATCAAAAGCGGAAGGAACTTTTCAAAGAGATAAATAGAAATAAAGATCTGAAAATATAAAAACAAATTCTAACAAAAAGTGACAAAATAATTTAAAACGTGATAACTTAATAAATGGTATTAAATATTGTTCCATGAAAAAAACAAAAATGTATAAATTTGTAGCACTTTCAACCTTGAAACGATTAAACTGAAAGCGTTAAATCAAACGTATTTTAAATTAGGAATTCAAAATGTAAGACACACAATCGGTGGGCATTTCATAAAACAGTATCAATTAATATTAACCAAGTAGCTTTAAAAAAAAGGAAAAAAAGAAATCGTATTAACACCATTAGAGACAAAAAGAACTGTCTAAAAAAGGATAAAGAAGTTTAGTTTAGACTAATTTTGAGCGAACAACTATTAGAAATAATGCTGAGATAGAGCAAAACACAAATTTGAGATTAAACAAATAAAATGTTTGTAAGAATATCTTTTGAAGAGCTTTTTTTCACTCTATAAAATAAATTGTAATTATGCTTTAAAAATAAATAAATAATAAGTATAACAACTAATAAATATACTAATACCCACTAAACACTACGGGAAAAATAAATCGTCGGAAAAAAGTTAAACGATGAATTCATATCGTGAAAAATTAATTCAACACTGAATTTGAAAAACTTCTAAGGAGAATTTTTTTCAAAATCCTTTCAAGAATTGTGCTATCATCATAATTTTAATAAAGAGCTTCTTAATAAACGATATTAAATGTCTTTCCATTTGGAGTACAGATGTTCAAATTTTTATGACTGACTACTCATGAACAGCTAAATCAAATGGTCCGTGAGAGAAGCAGATATTTCTCAGATACAACAGAAATTATCTTTGGGCTTTGTTGATACTCGTAGCAAAGCTAATATGAATTGACGTCATTTAAACTGAAATAAAACATCTGATGGAATGATATGAGTTTCCAGGATCAAAATATGTTTACAAATGAGTTGTACAATCTTAAAAGTAGCTTGGGCATAATCCTCTTAATGTACAATATAACTTGATTACACATTTAAGATGGATCTAGAGTGATTGCAGCACCAATTATTAAAGCCAGATTATGAAAAGGTATACTCGTAACTTTCAATTTCTAAAATCTCGGTCAAATAACTGACTTCTCTTGAGTTACAAACAATAAGGCCTTTGTTGATGGGTAGTTCTTTCGTTGTCCATCGTGAGTGAATCCCTCACTGACTATCGCTCACTCCCCCTCTATCAACCCGTTACTAGCGAAGCATTGATCACTGTCAGTTAAAAGCCAAACCTGGATTCCATATTATCATAGACTAAATAAACAATAAAAGAGAAAACGCAGAAGTCATTTCCATAAGTTGGAGCTACTTAGCAAGGAAATATACGATTCCATAATTTCAAGAGCTCAAACGCGTGTCATCATTTAGTATTCACTAAGCAAATTGTGCAACTGTCTAAGAAATCAACACACACAATCCTGCACTATTAACATTCACTGAACAGAAGAAAAATATAACATAAATCCTTGTCATCATTCATCAGTAAATATGAAGCAACCCAAAAAACTGAAAAAGAAGTTGCAACATTGAACGTTAACGCATAAAATCCTATTTAGTTGACAGACGTAAAAAATGACGCCAAATTGCATCAACAGCTCATTTCTCATATTGGACTTTTATCCAATATGACAACAATAATTTGTCAAGTCGGTGATTAATACAGGTGAAGACTAAAATAAGATCCAACTCATTAACTTAGTCAAAACACTTATCTCAAAGAAATAAAATATTCTCATCTTTGAGGACTATTGCAGACAATTCCGAATACACAAAGTAATATACATAAGAAAGTTTTAAACTGAAAAGTAAACTGATAAATTAGCATTAACTTAAGCCCAAAAAAGATTATTTGAAACAATTTGGCTTAGGAATGAACTAAAAAAGATATCGCAACACTAAATAACAGTAACTGAAGTAAAAAAATATATTTAAAACAATGAAAAATCGGCTTAGTCAATGAACCATCAAGAATAAGAAGACACAAAATCGAAAAAGTTACAATATAAACAAACCCTTAAACGCTATCTAAAATAGATAAATCAAACCAATTTAACTTAAGATTGCTGAAAAAATTTTTTAAACCTTAGTTTTCATAGAAATGCATAAACAGTGCAAAAGCAAGACAAACCGTGAAGCCAAAATCAAAATGTAACTGTTGAACTTTTTCAGATGATTCATTCAAAAAAATTGCAATTCTGCTACAAATTACAAGTAAAGAAACAAATATTACAATACTTTTATAATTATTGTAATCATAAAGATAAAAAGAAACAATCTCCCAAAACCCGCATGAAGAATAAAAAAGTTATTGCTTTCTAAGAAAAGGTAACTTCATGTGACGTCATACGATTAAAATTGTGCAAAATCGTTTCAAAGGAATTTTAAAATTCTAAAGCAAATTTCTATCTCTCTCTCACCTCTCTCACAAAAATCTCTCCTTAAGCTACACACATTCATTACCCGTAGTTTCAATGTGCAAAACTTCATTTGGTCCTTCCGTTATGTTTCCGTTGTGTTTTCAGAATACGTACGTTTCATGTCTTATAGATACCGAAAGTATGGTTTTCAGACCGAAAACCCTACTTTCGGTAGTTATAAGACACTCTGAGCCCAACTGTTCCTAAGAGAGATTATAAACGTAATCTTTTTAAGTACGCATTTAGTAACATCTGTCAGTAGAATTAAATATTCAATGGTAGCACATGAAGAATTAACTTGTTTGTAGCTTCTTAACTATACAGCCAGTTAAAAAAAACAGTGATGATTCTTCACATGTATTCATGTTTTTAACAATAATTTGTGTTTAATTTTTCGTTTCGTTTTTGTTAAATTCTGTTTGATGTTTCAAGTTACTTATTGTAATCTAAAAAATTTTATAATTAGTACACTTTTGAATAAAATTGTTATTCATAAGATAAAACTTAATAAAACAAATAAAATTGTTTGGAAATTTAAATAAAAACATTTATAGAAATATTTATTATTATCACTGCTGTACAATAGTAATGCAATACATTTTTAGCACAAAATATCCTTTTAAAAATTGGGGATTGAAATTTGACGCATTTTGTATATCACTTTATGGTAATATCATTGTAACAATTTAGAGATAAAACACTAAAATTCAGTATTAAGTATAAAAAATAAACTTCCAAAGAATATTATCCAGAAAAACAATACTTTGTGTAATAGGTCATAAAATAATAATTCAAAGGATGAGCTATGATGTGAATAATATTGTTTTTTAATACAACCAAGGATGCATTCCTCATACATTATTTCTGTGTATAAAAAGACAACACTGGAATTTAAAATACTGAACAATGTATTTAAACTGCTTAGAACTCTCGTTGAAAGGTCAAACAACAATCCGGTATAAAAATCCTTTCTTTTTGAATTTTATTTTAAAGCTAAGCATCTCGATATTTTTTATTTAAAAAAGGGCCTGCAGACAATTTAAAATCAAATCCTGTAGCCATTAAAGTTCCTAAGACATATAAAAGTTTTCGATTTTTATCCTTTACCATCGTTCATTTTAATAGCATTCTATCCAATTGAATGCTCTTTTACTTAAGTCGTTATAATAAATTACCTTTAACCCGAAAGTAATGCTTGATTTCCTTTAAGAAAACTTAAATCTTATAAAATTTTGTTTCAAATTACATTATCTCTATACGTATAAATCCATGTTTAAACTACCCATTTCTAATAGCTTTATGCTTCAAAATATACCTGGATATAGCTATAATCCGTCTAGAAAATAAAATATTTTCCTCAAGAGAGAAAAATAACAGCCCCGTGTGATATTTTGTGGTGCACGGGGATTTTATAATTGTTTTCAATGAAACAAAATATCACCCAATAATATTTAATATTTTTCTAATTCCTTTATCTCAAAAAAAAATGTTGCATCAATTGTATACACACACACACACACATATATATATTATATTTCTTGAAATAGATTTAGATATCCTATCCATTATTTTCAATAGGTTTTTGCTCAATATTATTAACATAAAGGGGGAAGGTTGGCTGGCCACAAAACATGTTCAACCCTGCTTTTATATAAATGATTTTATATATAAGAGCTGTCCTAAGTCAGCAATGTTTATAATACCGTAGTATGTATATTTTTATATATTTTAAATATTATATTTTTAATATCTCATATATCCTTCCTAAAATCTTATGTCTGGTTATCTTGCAATTTCAATTTTATCAGTTTTGTGATTATTGAATATTCATCTCTCGTTAATGAAGAATTTTAACTATATATATATATATATATATATATATATATATAGTTGACTAGTTATGCTTAGGTTTTATAGCTATTCGTATATATTTATAGAATATATATATAATATAGGGTGGCTAAGTATATATATATGTTACCGGTAAAGTATGAAATCCGGCATTCTATAGAATGCCTAGGCCTTATAGAATGCCTAATGAGAAACCGGCAAAGTATGAAATACGTCTCTGATTCGTTTCGAATATTGTGGAGCAAGGCACAAAATTTTTAATGTGTGCCTCAGGTTCAGAATTTGTCAGTTGCACATTGTGGTTTGTTCAGGAGTGTCAAAATACTCAATTTTACTTAAACTTGTTCAATAAAACATTGTTTTTTTTCCTGTGCTGCAAACGTCCCACCCTCAGCAGTTGTAGTAAAATTATGAAACTGGTCTACGGGGATAAATAGGTTAGGAAGCACTTCTATACAGTATTAAGATTGCAGATTCTGAGTTATTTTACGTTCGTCATGAAGCTCATTTGACCATTTGACACGAAGAACGTGATAGATTTCTGAAAGAATTTTCCGCCAAATACGAAAGCATTGCATGTTATGAAATTGAACTGTATATCCACCTTTACGAACCTTTACAGAAAAATTATTTAAGAAAAGGCATTATTGTGAAATTTGGGATTTTTTTCTGAATGCCAATATATTGCCATTTGGAACGAGGGGGGAAGGATGGTTTCTATCGACTTGAAACTTCTGAAGGAATTTTAAAACACGTATATACGAAATCAGTATTTACTTTGTGCCTTAAGAACTTGCTTAGAATTAAAAATATTCCTGACCATGAAATTCCTCTTCTGTCAATTGCTATTGCTTATTCCAATGGAAAGGATTCGTCAAATTCAAGGATTCGTTCAAATGTATGTGTACAAAAAGTACCAAAATAAGAATGGTCTTCGCGTGAAAAATGTATCCAAATGTAATTCAAAATGCCATAAGTGTCATGTGTCAATAAGTAGATTAATTTTAAGTTCTGATCTTTTATTTGAAAATTTTGTTTCTGTTAATAAGAAAGACATAAATTTTGTTTGGTACAACTTTTTTTTTTCTTTACGTATTTTGAATAATTTTTTAATGACACTCTCATTATTTTGTGAAAATAACATTTGTATTTTTAGAAATGTATGTCATTGATATAATAGCCTTATCATGACCATATTTCATACCTTACCTAAGCAGCTTTTGGTCATTCTATAGAATGCCTAGGTATTCTATACAAAACCTATTCAAAGTATGAAATAATTCTCATACTTCATACTTTGCCTAAAAACGTGAGGCATTCTATACAATGCCTAGGCATTTCATACTTTGCCGGTAACATATATATATATATATAAGTCGTAATCCTAGCGAGTGTTAGTTATTTCTTATTCAGACATTCGAGAGTAGCTGTACAAGTAGAGGATGTTGGATTAATGAGGCATAATCCTGTTGTTCCACTTTATTTCACATTTATTCATATAGCATTTCAATAATACAGAAAGTGGACACGAAACACAAATCAGGCTGAAGCCGGTTATACATATTAAAGACAAAGAGGGCGGATTTTCCAGAAATCTCGATATTTATACCAAGTGGCAAACAGAAGTACACTAACATGATCTCCGTGGATGGAGCCTGCATATTGGTGGATAGATATAGTCAAAAGATTATTTAAACGTGGGTCCTGAAGAAATGCACCATCAATAATTAAAAAGTTATTAAGGATTAAATTAATTGGAATTATTACATATATATATATATCCTGATTTAACGAATTCATCGGGACCTAACCTTTTATTCGTTAATTCGGGTTATTCGTAATATCGGGTTCCAAAAAAGGGCAAATTATTTGTACTAACCCCTTGAAAAATCTATGATAAGCAACTAGACAAAAAAAAAAAAATATTCTTAGTTAGAGATTACACACTTTTTATTCAGCAGCTTAAAATAATATTAGTGAATTGTTACGCTTTAATCACACACAATTGGAAATTTTTAAATAACGACTAATAAATGTTTTGCAAGCTTTTTGATTCATCACTCGAAAGAGTTCTTTTTTTACGTTGGTGCTAACAAGAAAAGTTTTCTGTTACGGACATAAAGGATATGTCATTTGAAAAGATATCCATTTTCTTTTTAATTGAAGCTAATAGAAACATTTTTTGACTGCTGAAATAATTCGTTAATTCGGGGTTAATTATTCTTTAAATAGGGGTTTATACCTTCGTTTAGAGAGAGATCGGGGGAATGAAAAACTCGTTAAATCTGGATCTGAATGTGTATATAAGGTGGCTAAAAATAATAAACTAGTGGTCCTCAGAGACTCGAAGCGCTGGCAATTATGTTGAATTGATCTGAATGAAGCCTTGAAATCTGTGTAGATCATGAAGCCGAAATTTGGCCATGGAAAATAAATAATTGGAAATTTTGCCAATAAATTATGTTATGCTGAAAAATCTATATGCAAATGAACAGGAATAGTTATGTTGTAAAACCGATAGTTATCCGCGTACCTTTCTGCATACATTACTTGCAAAAATTTCTCTTCGTTTGAACATATTTTTATTTCAATCCGCAGGTAACATTGAAGTTGGTCGATATTTTTGTTATACCTATAAAAATTTAGGGATTAAGTAAAAAATGGGATCTAAACGTCGTCATATGCTACTCAAAATAAACTAATCTGGCTAAGGCGGTATTTAAGTTTATCCCTTTAAATAAATTTTATTTAAGTATATGTCGTAAAAATAAAGCTGAAAATAACAAATAGGTTTGTAAACGCAATATAAAGTATGTTGTTGTTTTTCTATTTTTATATGTTATATGCGTAACTTAATAACAAGTGCGTTATTTAATAAGTTTTGTTATTTATCGGGAGGAATTATAATTAACTCAAAGTGCTTATTTTTATAAATAGAGTTTTTTGATGTTACAATAATAGAGTAATAATGTATCTTGAAAAGATTGAACAATATTCTAAGAAGTTATAGATGGATTATTAATAATATTTATTGCATTTCTTGAACTAAAAAGGTTGTTTGCTTATATTTATTCAATAAATCTTTGGGGGGAGAATGTCAAAAAAAAATTCTAAAAATTATAAGCTTCTTCGTAGAGAGAAACGTTAAAATTATCTTACTAAATATTAATTAAGTTCATTAATTATCATATTCGAAATTTTGTTGCAAGACGTTTATAGAGTAAATTTTCAACTCTTGAGAGATATCATTTTTATCAGATAATGGAAGAAATAAAAATGTAAAGAGTAACAGTAAGCAGAGATAGAGAAAGATATCTAGTCAGGAATGTTATTTGTTTCATTTAAAAATCGCTATTTCATTGTTTCTATGCTTCCATAAGTATTTTAAAATAATATATGTAAGTTGAACTAATATTTAACAGTGATTATAAAATTTAAACATATACAAAAGGAGAAGGGAAAGTAATGATATTTAAATAGAAATAAAAATTGAAGACTTCAAAGGACATAGAATCGCGAAAATATAAGTATTTGTTGTAAGTACATTAAGGGCCATTAGATCACAAAAACATTTTTCAGAAAATATATCGTGTGTTTATAGACGGAATCACTAGAAGAAATTTTTCAGATATCTGATATTTCGTTTTTGTAATTGTTGTTTTTGCAATGTGTTTCATCCTGGGATACATACAAAAGACGAGAGACAGATTAACAGAGACAAACAATGCAATCACAGAAGAATATATAGACTTTTATTACAAACGATGAGTTCAGCATAGAACACAAGTAGTGACCTGCTTTCCATTCGAGACGGGAATCCCTTTCAGGCGAGAAATTCCGACTTCATTTTCCGAAAACACATCCATGCCTTATTAGGTATTCCAACTTAAGACCACTCGATTATTAGCCGAGTGTCATAACCACCATACTGGCTGGGTGGAAGATTTCATTTTTCGTTTCCCGCTAAAAGCCAGACTCAAAAATTATTTTCGCATTTTAATTATTTTCGTGGTCTTCTTCTAATGTTTATTTTCTTTCTTCAATAAAAAAGAATAAATTACCCAAAACACCACATGACAATGAAAAAAAAACAGCAAGAAGAAATAGCGAAAAAGTGAAAGAATAGAGAATATCGAAAGAAGATATACACAACAACGATAAAATACGCTTTTTTTTTTAAGTAACACTGAATTATAGAAAGTTCCAACTTAGTAACTTATAGGACCACCACGATACGAAAAGCAACATGCTTAGGTACAAATTCAATAAGAGTACGGGTGGTACTCTGAAGAATGAGGCTCTCTGAACGTGGAGGAGTAAAAGACTCGAGGCTTCCAATCATATCCCACACCAGATCGACTGGTAAGAAATCAGGAGAGAATGATGGCCACGGTAGTATATCTAGATCCAGGAAAGTACATTTGACTGATGAGTACAGTGTAGGATCTGTAAAACGTGCTTGTAAAACGGCGTGCTTGTAAAACTCATTTAGAACTTGCCAAAAAAAGGAAAAAGTTATTGGACTGTACTACCATTTGTCAGTGGATTCATCAATCCATGCATGTTGTTCTCTTTCTGGCTTCACCAGTATCCCTAAAGCTTCCACATTTCTTTGCTTCAAACATCGTTTCTACAGCCAATGCTCCAAGGACGGTTGGTCTCAACTGACGTCTTCATTGATGTCAGTTGAAATTTGATGTTTGGATCAATCTGACCTTTTACGTCCAAGCATTACTTACTGCCTGTCTGTCTGGAACTGCCTCCTTAGGAACAGACATTTTAAGCAATAACACATTTCCCTAAGACAAAAAAGAATACACCACAATATTTTCCCTGTCGTAAATAACTGCAGAGGTATTGCTCATACTACAGAATCATTCCTCTACTTTCTAATCAAATATGCCGAATTTCTGAGCATTTTCCATCATTTTCATTACTACTTCCTTGAAATATACGTAATTTTCTAACCCTCTCCTTGTTGGAGTTACGTTTTCGATTTCCCGTTATGTATTTATCTTTGTATCCACATTATATACTCCATTAGTTTACATTCGATTTCTATTAAGTTCTATTAAGATAGAAGTAATCACTGTCTTGTAGAACCAATCGTGTTTATTTTTGCAATGCATTAAATATATTATGCTCAAACAAAGTATCAACAAAGATCTTTTTCATGTGATAATATAATGAGGGGAAGTAAAGGACACAAAAGCTTATTCAGCCCTTTGCTTCGAACTGGACTCGTAACACAACAAAAAGCTTTCATAGTTTCTAAGATATATTGCATAGAAATCAATTCATGCACGAAGGGGTCTCATATACAGACATTTAAATTAGAACGTGTACATTTTCAGCTCTACGCATAGAGGTATTCATAACTGAAAATTAACCAAAAGAGAAGAGCGCTTTGTATAAATGGAATGAAACTAAAAGTAATGATCATGTAGCTTAACTTTGGCATGGATCGACTAATCTCATTTAGAATGAAATGAATAGACCTACCATGAATTTCAGCATCCCTTCATTTCGCAAATTAGTAATGCTTAACAAAGGGTTGCTCAAATGAATTCAATTAGATTAGATTACTGGAGATAGCTGTGGGGTATAGCGTGATGTTTGCAGACTGTCTTCTGATCACAATGTTGTAATTCATGCAAATCAACTGTGTACGCATTCAGTTTTCAAAGATGGCTTGTTTTTATTCGTAAAAATGCTAATTTTGTTAGTGTTCAGATCATTTACTGGTATTATAATTATTTAAATCTCACCAGAAACTTTTCCTTTTGAAAAAACAGGAGTAGTTAAATATTTTCATTGTATACATTTAGTTTTAAAAACTTGATAAGACATAGCTTTGTTTTCACGTATGATTACACATGCATACAAATGCTTTCATTTTTTGCATAAATTTTCTTCTGCGTACTATCTTTCACATAAGTTATGAATTTTATTTTTGCTGTCATTTTTTTAAACGGCAAACTTCCAGTAATTTGCTGTATTTTAATTTTTCGACGCTAGTTTAGAAATATAACAGAGAATAAGTAACATATTTTGGTAGATAACTTAATCAATTGTGAAATGTCAACTAAAAAGGCTTCAAAACTAGTTCTCTGCAATGAAAAATATCATAAAGATATCAATATTTTGTCTACAATTTTATTGAAATTGAAATCCTCAAAGAAAAAGAATTCTTTGAACATAAAGCTAAGATATGAGTTCCAGGACTACTTTAAAATTTCCCGTTTATTTCAAAAACCTTCCATATAAGAAGGTAAAATTAGTATTATTCATCTGCTTCTGTGTATGGAATCAAATGAGATTCTAAAAAAATATTAACATTTAACTCTTGATATATATATATGATTTCTCAGTAACATATTTAAGAATAGATTATATGATTAATGATTTCAAGGATATCTTTTATTATTTTAATAAATGGAAAATACACACATTGAATTCACACACATTTAAGGATTTGAAACTAAAAAGTCAGAGTAATATTTAAAATTCAAGAATCCTAAATAATAGATACCTTTTCAGTAATTTTTTTTTTCCTCACATATCCTAACGAGTATAAAAATTATATAGAGAGTTGAAAAGTCATTATTATAATGTAACGACAAAAGCTTGAATTTCGCAAAAAAGCCAAAAAACAATATTTATGATACAAACATTAATCATAATACTTTTAATTATAACCAATTGATGATTATATATATATTATTAAACACGAATTGATGCATCAAGTAAAATTACAATGCGAATTCCACCCAGACAAAGCAATGTTAATCTTAGTGATATTAGCACTAAACGTTAATACTTTTCGGATTATTACCAGTCCAGTAAGTTTCAAAAACCAATTACAAGGGTTTAATTTCTTTTGTTCCTCCCATTCCACGCAGAACAACAATTCTAATAAGCCTTAATTCCTTTCATCAAACTAATACTTTCTATCAAGAGGCAAAATTCAGGTTTTCCAATGTTCACCATCGCTTCCCGATTGCCAATTAAACCAACCCTCTCATTCAATCCGATTAAAAAGAAACAAAACAGAACAGTCATTTCGATGCGGACAACAATAACTATTATTCTTGATTCGTAATCCAGCTCATTCTTGATCTTCGCAGTAAACAGCATCTAGCAATTACTGTGACATTCCAGTCTGTTACAATTCGAAGATGCACACCCCCCAAGATGTGCTGACCTTGATAAGGGTGAGTGGGGAGCTATGCTTTGTCAGCCAATGTTGCTACGTGACAGTCAGCAGCGTAAAAAAAGATCTCGTTATCTTCAGAAAGTTCGGTTAGTGAGCCTTCGGGACACTTGAATCTTTTTGAAGAGGATATTAGGAGCCCAGATGCTGGGAGATTTTTTTATTTATTTATTTTTACTTTATTTTATGTGTGTGTTCGTTCCTGTCAGTGGCATGAAAACCGAACACGTTTTATCATTTTTCTACGTCAATGATCGGGGGATTTTCAAGACCACTCTTTCGTGAATCTTTAATATTAGCTATGTAGGATGTGGTTTGATTATTTATTGGTAAGTAAACAAAGTCGCGCGGATTTATTTCCTCGAATTATGCAGTTATCAAGTTCTTATTTTGAATTTTTTCTTCTTGAGTTTATTCAGTTTAATGCAGATAAATATATCTTCTAAATTGTTCCCCTCTAAATACGCTCAAATTGTTATTTTTAATCAGAGTATGTTAAATTGAAAATTTCGGTTCAGTGAGCATAAAATGCTTTGAGTTTCAATTTAAGAATTAAATATACGTAAATATCTATTTAATTTAAATTTCATAATTAACTATTTATAAACAGGTCCAACTTAAAGAGTTCGAATATATTTTTGATTCCAAAGTTGTAGAGTAAATATTATCAATTTAAAACGCCCTATTGTAAATGTACATTAATCAAATATTGCATTAATAATATTTATAATTTAATTTCGAACAAATATGCTCCGTTAAAATAAATATACTATAAATATGTTAATTTCTAAAACACTGTACTCTAAATTTGTTTATTTTAAAATGTTACATTACGAGTATGTTTAATTTCATTCGAATCAGCATGCTCAATTTAAAATGAAACAATGTACAAAATGCGCTTAAATATAAACAAATTAGACTATTCAACGGAAAAAAACCCGTCTAATTTAGATTGTTGTTCATAAAGTACTCGAATATCCAATTCAACAGTTTGAATATTCTTCTGTTGAAAGCATGTTCAATTTATTAACATGCTGATGAATTAAAGAGTTAGAATTATTAATGTAAATTGCATTTGCACAGACCATTTGTCTAATCGTGTGAATGGGTGATTTTTTTTCCTGACAAATCATGCTACTAATTTTGAATTCGTGAGTGTCAATCTACAGAGCGAAAAGTTAAAATTTATAAATGTTTTTTTCTTATTCTTAAAAAAATTATCCTTATTTTTAAGTGCAATTATATATTTTTAATTACAGTTGGCTTCTTAAATGTATTATTCTCCTTTCTTTCCTCTTTTGTAATTTTTCTTGATGTATAAAGATATTAACATCCTTTTGAGTTAATAATAATTATAATAAAATCATAGGCTATTAATTATAATAAAATCAACTAACTATAAATTTCTCTTCAAATTGAATTAAAAGAAAAGAAATACTCAGTTTGTAAATTTTGTATATATAAATTACAATTACATACCTACAGTAAAAATCAATTTGGTTAAATATTTAAAAAATCAAAACATATAGAAACAGAAAAAAGTAAATAAACGCTGAAATTCTATATATGATACAATTATTAACACACTACATATTATACTAAAATGAAAGATTTATAATTCATGCATCTTTATTATATAACTATATCAAAATATTAAAGTAATCAAATTCACATGTTATAAAAGATAAAATATAAAAATGAAGGAAAAATAGAAAGTAATTTATAATAAAATAAAAAAAGGAAATTTATCATTTGGTTTCTATTAAATGTGTCATTTATTAAACACAGTTTGAATAATTTTATCAGCATTGAAAAATATTCTAATTTGAACCAAATTCAATATTACTTTTTGTTTTAAGCATTTAAGAATTACCTACCATGAAATATATAAAATGGAGAGTATACAACAGCAGAACTAAAACTACATAACATTTAGTAAAACACTTTATTATTAGAATTTCCTCTCTAAAACTTCACTACGAAATACTTTAGATAACAAAGAGGCAAATTCCTTCTTACATGCTCCACAAGCTTTTCCCTGAAAGCAGTTATTACATCCATTCTTGCGGGAACTCTCATGCATAATCATTATTTGTGAAAGAACAACAATTCTCGGGTCTGAGACTAATGCATCTGAACCTGATGCGTCTTATATTTCGTTTCTTTTAACAAAGAAGAATTTCATTCTGAGTAAAATGTAAATTTCAAGTAAAAAAGAGCTTCTAAACAATCTACCTCTTTACGAAAAAGGATAGGAGGTCCCAAAAAAGAGAAAATGAAGTATTTTTTATGTAATACTTTTTCGATGCATCGACGTAAAATAAATATGGAATCATCTTTGCATTTTGTAAAGATGGAAGAATACGTTTTTTAAAATTCTTGTGTCTGTTCTCAGTGATTGGAATTGTGGAGTTTCTGCTCCGAATATGGTGTGAGTATTATTTTGCATCTCGTTTAACTTTTCATTTTGGTGAAAACTCTAGAAAAGTGTCAAATCCAGCTGCTGCACTGACGAATCGTTATGATGAAGCAAAATGGAATGGGATACAAACAATAACATGCGACTGAAAAATGAATATCATTTGTAATACCGCATAGAAACATTTCGATGAAATTTTTT
>BMAV01004532.1:29495-67198 GCA_019973955.1 Trichonephila inaurata madagascariensis | reverse complement strand
TTTGCCAAAATAGTGTATTTAAATAAATTTTTTTTGTCAAAATGTCCTTAAAACAATTTTACACATGTTTTCTAATCTAAGTGACACTAAATATCATAAAAATTATCCATTAATGCGCTTTTTTAAAATCTTTTTTCCAAACGTAGTCGGATACCTTAATTGCCTGTTGCCAAAATATATTTGCATACTTCTATCTAATTCTATAAACAAATTACAGTTTCTCAAGCTATATATATCCAGACAGTTACTACTCATAATTTTGAACTTCAAAGTTTTGTTGATAAACACGTTTTTTCTAATGTTAAACATTTTAAAAGATGATATGTGGATGCATATATGTTATATGAAAACTGAAGAAACAAAATTAAAATAATCAATTTCAAAGTAGATTACAATTTTACTTTGTGATGATAGCCTAAAATTTGTTTGCGTTTAAAAATTCCATTTATTAAACTATTCGTTATTTCAATGGTTTCATATCTTCATAATTTGTCTCATATCATCTTAAAATATGTTACTTGCTTTTAGGAATTGATGTTATAACTAAATGTTACCATTTTTATAAAGATTGTAAAAGTCTACATTAGGCACAATATTACGTTTTAGTTCTATTAAAAAATGCTTGCTAAAGTTTTAGTTAAATTTTCAAATTTAAAAAATGAAAAAGATGCCGCAAATATTTACTGTTTGTAAGTGGATAAAACTAGATGAAACGGAAATGATGTGCAGTATTCCTACATAGAATAAACTTATTGGAATATAGAAAAGTATATTTTAAGAATAAAATTTTGAATTAAAATGTGTGTGTGTGTTTAATGGACTATTCTTTTTTCATACTGTAAGTAGATTGATAATATAATTAAATCATTTCAAAATCCCATTTATAAGTAATAACTGTCATTTCTATGGGCAAAATTAATATAATGCCATGGATAATGCCAAATAATTGATAATTTTGAAACACTGTTTTGGATTTTTATGTGAAACTTTAAGCGAATTTTTAAATACTCAGTAAAATAGTTTATATACAATACATCAACAGAAAGGCAAATTGAGACTTTTGGTTAGTTATTATATTAGGAATTAGTCAAATTTGAAAAACATTCTGAAATTTTTACGGTTTTTCATTTGCACCATTGTTAGAATTCTGCGAATAATTAAACTACCCAAAATAATTATAGCGTGATTTAAAGTTGTTTGAATTATTGTTTATTTTCAGAAATAATAGTAACTTTCAAAATGCAACAGCATTAGAACGGTTTTTCGTTAATAGTTATCTATAAAAATAAAATATATAGTAGAATTTCACGTATATGAAGCATAACAAGAGACAAAGAAAGAATGAAATATATCTCTTTTAGCATTTAATGACAGCAAAGGAAAGAAAATGTGACCATTTGCATAATTATCGTTTGGCAATATCCTCGCAACGTGCTATTTCTAACACTTGAATCACGACTTTGCTATAGCTTTCGAACATAGATTTAGATCCTTTTTAACAGATGACGCAAGTGATTTCCACGTTTAAAGTCTTTCTTATTCTTCGATTTGTGGCTATCCGAAACCTAGAACAGATAATGCGAAACTTCCGTAAATGCATTTTAGGAATGACTTTGGTAAAGTTTCGATCTCTTTCAGTCCCATTGCAAAGACAAAGTTGAATTTCCATAAGAGAAATAAATCGATGGAGACCGAAGATAAGAAGGAAAAAAAAGAGAGCCATTCGAACCCGAGAAACAGATGTTTGCTAAGTTTTGGCTTTATGTAGAAAACACAAATGCAAAGAACAAAAATCGAAAACTAAAAAAAAAAAATGTTGAGACTTTTGACGTTAAGCGAAATCGATTTCAACAAAATACTGGTGGTTCTTTCCTTTGGGGGTGTTAAAGGTTAGCTTTAGTTTTAGAAAGAGAAAAGAAAATGACTATTAAACGGATAAAGAGATTCGTAAAAAAAAACCCTTTTAAACGAGAGAAAGTTTTTCTTTCTTTAAAAAAGGAGATGGATTCATTTGAAAGTTTTAAAAAAACGTATGACTTTTATCGACGATTGCTTAACCTTTTGATTTAATTCAAATAAGTAAAAATATTAATCATATTTCAATTTAAAGAAGGGGAAATAAATATCTTAATAAAGTAGCTCTAAAAATTGCACAATTTTTGGATTCCTTTAAAATTAATATCTTTTAACAATGAAATTCTTATTTTCTTAATTTAAAGCACAGTAGTGATAAGGGCTAAACTTGAGCTAATATTTTTCTCTCTTCTAGTGACCATATTACGCAACAAGATGTTAGTGAGGAAGAAACAGCAACTGCAACTTCTTAAGGCCGCGTTTCTCAAACTGTGGGGTGTGCCTAACTGAGGGACGTGATAACCCTACTTGGGGGACAAAAATAAGGCATAAAAGGGGGTGTCGAAAACAAAAGATTACTTTAAAAGGATTATTAAAGTAATACAAAAAAAAAATAAAATAAAAGTATAAATAAAGTAAAACAAAATACATTCTGACATAATAAAAATAAAATATATATTTACACTGATAGAATAAACTCCTAAATGTATCACTACTGCACAATGCAATTGATAATTAATTGATCAATACTGAGTGAGTGAGTGAGTTTGGTGTTTTATGGCGCAAGAGCCAGTTTTGGCTATACTGCTCCAAACATTCATAGGTCTGTGGTCTGGACGGGAAAAGAAGAAAAGGAGAAATTGGATGACAAGATGGAGGGTCGAAAATAGAGAAGGATCACTGGGGTACCCCGGGGCCGTGACACCCATGTTTACCAAAGATAGTAAGCCCCTTGGGAAAAGGAAAAATATCACTAGGGTACCTCGGGATTGTGACACCGTACCCACCTAAAGAAGGTGAGCCCCCTGAGAGGATTGATCAATACTAAATTAATAACAAATTTAATAATTACCATTGAAGCCATGGACTTGTTATATTTAAAATTATACACAAAATTTAATACTTATCTTGATAATATGTACGTTTTATAATCAAAGCGGTATAATTGTTATAGTGTCAAAGTATATTATTACCGATTTCAATACATTGTTATTTTATGGGGGCAGTGAAAATTATGATTAAAAATTCTGTGGCCAGTATTGAAAGTTTTGGAAACACTGTCTTAAAGTAATATAAGATTAAAGACTAAAACTAAGCAATTAAAAATAAAATCACATAGACGAACTGCCATACGATTACTTTAAGTTTATTATTTTATTTTCAAATTATTTTAACTTATGTCCGATGTATTAGTAGTGCTTAACTTTTAGTAGTGCTAAAACTTTATTTTTAATTTAAAATTAAAAATGTGCTGCTATATTCTTACTACTGTGACAAATTTCAAGTATTATCTTGTATGTGTATTTTTATTACATCCGTATAAATAAAATTGGAAATATTTTTCAAATTGATTGTATTGGTAATGAAATTTTTAATTCTGCAAACATTATTTTTCAAGCTGCAAGAACTATTCAAAGCTGAAACAATTATCAGTAACTTTAATTCTTTTTTATTGGAAAGAAGAAAAAATAATTTCTTCACTTACTTTTAGTACAACTTTAACAATAGTTTTAAGAAATACACATCATACGACTTCATTTTTATTATGTAAAGAAAAAAAATAATAGAGGAATACAAAATTTTGAAAATTAAACCCTAAGACCTTTTATTTTTAAACGTCACAGCCAAATTTTATAAGATCAGAAGTAGTTCAATAATATATACCACTATTTACAACAAGAAAAATCAATATCTACTCGAGACAGGATTTGGAATAAACTCAAAACAAATATTATCTTAAATAGGTGAAATAATAAAATATTATCTTAAAAAACTTATTAGGACAGTTTAATGTCAGTCAAATACAAAACTTTTAATAGAAAAGAATTTTAAAAAACACTAATTGATAAGTTAAAAAGTATAATTTATTTTCAGTATTCTATAAGCTGTTATCAACTCTCTCTGTTAAAACTTTTTTTTATTTTTGAATATCTAAATCAGAGATTCTCTAACTTTTTGTCTCATAGACCCCTTACCATGTTTTTTGGTTTTGAGTAGGTCCCTGCTTACCTGCTTATTTTTGGAAATTTATCAACTTAAATGTCTTTTTGACAGCTGGTACTACGACTAACTTTAAAAGAATTCAATTTCTAACTGTAGGGAAGTATAGCTTTTAAAACTTAAGAAGCACATGTCAATGAATTTAATTTAAATTAAATTAATACATAAAATAACTGAACAAGAAACAAATGCTTTTAAGAAGAGGGAGGAATCTAGTGCTTCCATAACAAATTTTCAACATTTAATATCAATCCATTCAGGTTTAACCCTAAATCTCCGTTGTTAGTTTTTTTTTTTTTTTCTTGTTTTGTTTTTTGAAAATGGCCTACTAACTATTAAAAGCAATTACAAACTTTCTCACGATATTCCATAATTCGTGACAAATAACAGATATGTCTTTTTTAAAGACAAAATTGCTGACATCCGTTTCTAAACTTTATTTTAAAATCTTTTTAGGGCCTATTATGATCAGTTCCTATGGTAATATGACATTTTTTTTCAATGTGACTACATGAATTCATTGTCTACTGTGGTATTACTATAAAAAAGCACTCTCAAACCCATTTTCAAAATCTGAGTAAAGGGCATTTAAATGTTGAACGTAGGTTAAAATGTCCTGACAGATTGTCTGTGACAAATTGAGGAAATTTGCTAAGCCCAATATTATACTTCTTTAGCTCAATTCTGGAAAGAATTGCTGAAACAGTCCTTGACTTAATAAATTTTATGCTGTCACCTATAGTAGGCACAAATTAACCTCACTAAATTTAGTAAATAAATCAGTTAAATCTGGTTTCCACTAGATCATTTTTTTAAATATTAAAGTAACGATCTGGCTGTATGAGAGCCACTATCATAGATCCCCATTTACACCTCATGGAACCCAAATTATTTTTTCACTGGTGTGAACCCTTTTACAGGTGTCATAGACCAATTTTAAATCACTGATCTAAATCAATACTAATGCTATTTCTCATTCTATACTTTCAGAAATTTAATATTTACTGATATAAACTATATAAATCATTACTCTATTTCAAAATTTTATTTTCTTCCAATTATATATCAGTTTAGAAATAGCATTGTTTCTTCAAATTATTGTTTAATTCTTTTTATAAATATTAATAATTTTCACCCTGAATTCCTGAGGTAATGTTTTAATTGGAATAAAATTGGAATATTTTAATAAATTTTTACATTAAAGCATTATAAAGTAAAAAATATATTTATTTATCTCTAAGCAGGTACGTAAATTTCTCAAATACCAAATAAAATAGAAATCTAATCTTGAATTTTACATATTCTTAAATCTCTAAAATCCTTTTAAATAAATATGTAATTAAATTTTTTTTTAATTCAGAAAGTACCGAAGTATTCTTTTTTACTGACATTATTTATTAGGAAAAACTTTCAATAACAGTTAACAAAATGTTAAGAAATAAAATAGATAAAAATCGTACAAGATACTGAATTACTTGAAATTTCAGTGTTTTCGTTTACTAGAAATGCTTGAAATTTTAACTGTATTCCAGAATTATGATTTTTTCTTAGATTTATATTAAAGTCTTTTTATTGTTTTTAGAAAATGAATTATTTTCTTAACAAAAAAAAAAAAGAAATAATACCTTTAACATTTTTTAATTACTTATTAATATTATTTGCTAATAATTAAATTAAGATGTAAAAAAATATCAAAATATGCCTAAGGTATTTAAAAGCAAGCATATGAAGGATGAGCTTAAATAAAAATCTCAAAGTATCAAAAGTCAAATATAGTTTACAACTTTTTTATAAATACTTCCTTTAGAATCCTTTTGAAATAGTTTCAAAAATTGTTGGTACGAAAAATAATAATTTTTCCTTTCTTCGTTGAAGTATAACTGAATAGTTGTTTAGAATAATTTCTTGATATAATCAATTTATAAATCTGTAACATGTGGCTACAATTTCCCTTCATTTCATTCTATATCGTTCTATTACAGCTTGCCACTTAAGCAATGATCATGTTGAAACATCAGTCGGCCATTAGCCGATAATAGATATAGCTGAACCACTTACAGAAATCCTGTCCACATTAATTGCCTGTCAGTCATATCGAATTCAACAAGACTCCCCGTGATTTAGGTGCTCTAATAATATCAAATAAGATTAATTTTACCCAACTTAAGTGTTCAGAAATCATAATTTCCCAAATATGTGATTTATAAACCAATTCCAGTTTAATATCATTTAGGGAAACTGAAACTACTTTTAGCCATTTTGTATAACACTGTTATTTCATTTCTACATCAGAATTTTACTGTGCATAATAAAGCAGTCTCTATTCCGATCACAAATTGTGCTTAATTACGAATAAGTCCTAACATAATACTAATAAAATATCGCATGTTTCAGAAAATTAATCAAATCACTGAAAAATATTGATAGAAGCGGCAGTCAATACGTCGCTCAGTATTTAATAAGTTGCAAATGAATCTGGACAGGCAAATGAAATCAAATCATCCCGCTAGAAGTTAGATAAATGGATTAATTTATTTGTCTATGAAAGGCGAGATCAATTCCATCAATTAATATGGAAACACTAATGATATTAATCAAAACCGTTATTCGCTAAGACTATTTATCTTATTAGTTAGTTAATCTGTAGCTTATAAATCAGTGCATGTCACACAATGCAAAATGTGTTCACAAAAGTGTTAATTCGCCTTAAACACACAATAAGATGCAGGTTAATCAATTCACAAACATCTCCTTTTCAGCGAAATGATGAGTTTACCTTTTGACTCAAATTATTTAACTCTTCCATGCGAACCAACTATATCACTAATCACTTAAATATTTACCTAGCGTTGTCTAACTAAGACTTTCGATATTTAAGATCAACAAGCTCTGCTCTAGACTGTTTGACTTAGTAATTCAGATAATTGATCCGTAGAATGAGTATTTGCTGACATTGACGAGCTTTTAGTCGGTATGTGAAAGAGCGGCTTATCTTGTTCCCAGTATAACTCTAAATCTGAAATTTACGTCCGTATTATCTGGTTAAGAATATTTGTTGAATCAATTAAATGCCATTATTTATCAATTATATTATCTTCTAGAGTTGTAAAAAGCTTTATAAAGAGGTTTTATTGTTATTATTCAACTCTAGCACCCTTCTGATAAATCTGATTATTTACTGTCTCTTTCCCGTCATTTTCAGATCTTGAACTAAATAAATAATAAAGAGCTTCGATTGAATAGGAAGTATACAAACAAACTCTTATGTTTATGAGCTAAAGACCAGGTTTTATTTATTAAGATACCTGACGAATATTTTGTTGCGTCTTAAATTAAGAAACAGGTATTTTATCCATCTAAATCAAATCTGCTGTATTATTATACGCCATATAAAACACTCGCATGATAGCTGCAAATAACGATATTAATGCAGTTTTAAGTAGTATTTTTATAATCTCGAGTCTCTCCTTGTGTTCATAAATATCTAAATATTATTAAATTCTGAAGGACAATTACTTTTTCTGGTGCATAACGCACCCTTTCAACAGATAAAAAAATAACATCTAAATTTGTGGGTGCGCGTCATATGCCAAACATGAAAATACAGTTGAACCTGTTTTTGTGTGGTTGATACAAACCGCATAAAAACAACCGTACAAAAAATATTCTAAAATTTCATTAATTCTTACATATAACAAGCAAATTCGTCGAAATATAGTAGAAATTTTTTTATGCGGTCGCACAAAAATAAAATCGCATAAAAAAAAGGCGCACAAAAACAGATTCTACTGTAATCTATCTCTTTATGTAAACATTTTTCTTGGTGTTCTAATAAATTTATTACGCACTACTGTAGCAATGCCAACGTTCAAGATAACTCGCCAAGTTGACAATCCCGATTTGCATGTGTCATAGGTGCTGAATTGCCAACCATGTGCTTTGTTTCATATAATGTCGTCAATACAACTGCGATATTACATTATTGCAAGTTATAACAGAAATATATCGCAACGATTGCTTGGACGTGAAACGAAAGTTTTTGGCTTATAAAGGTTGAAAGGAAAGGCTTAGACGAAGACTTATTAATAATCAACGGAACTAAATACTCAATTTTACAGGAAGCTGCAGGTTTATCGAAATCTTAGAAGTTTAACAATGAAGTGTGGAACGATGAAACTTCAGTGATGAATTTAATAGAATATGAGCGCCAAGAACGAATTTTGCGAAAACAAACGAGCAAATAAATAGAACTACATAGTACATGTAAATTACAGTTTTATAATTAGTGCAATGGGAGTTGGTCCACTGTTGAGAGAACAGTGGAAACACCACCACCTTGTAGTTTTAAAATTAAAAAAAAAATGTGATGATCATAAAAAAAACTTATAATTTCTACATGTATAAAAATACTTATTATTTAAAGTAATGACATAAGTTATGAGCTTTAATTGTTAAATAATATGAAAAGTCCCTCATACCCTTATTACATTATATATATATCTTCAGGCCCATCATCGAATTCTATATTTCATTTTCACCATCACTGTTACTCTCTCATCCATAAAGAATAATCGTCTTCCATTCCCTCTAGATTGTCAGTATACTGCGTTTTTAAAAGACATTTTAATAATGAGATATTTAATTTCATTCCATGTTTTTACTATCCACTTACACACAACTTCTCAACCTCAAAAAATAAAAGACAAGCCTTAAAAGTACTGCATTTCAGGTTTCTTCATAAAAAAAAGGTGCGCGTTACATGGCGAATGTATCAATAACTTAAAATATGAAGTTTGAAAGTATAGATGCGCATTATACACCGGTGCTACTCAATACGCCGGGACATACGGTATACAGTTGTAAGAGAAAAAAAACAATATTATTATTTTTTTTAAAAAAAGCCATACCGCATTTGATTATATATTGTAAGCTTGTAAAAAATAACTAACTTAATCACACAAGCAAATCATCCATCGTCCTTTAATTCGTCAACCGAATACCATGTATAATTTACGAAAGTTTTATAAATTTTCCGTTTGATCGAGAATCTAATTTTAGATTTAAAGGTAAATTTTCATAAATGAAAATCTCAATGAGTTCCCATTCAACAGTTTGAAAGGTTAAATTGCCGTCTTTAAGATAAATATAGAAGGATATTTAGGCTTCAACTATGTTAACTCCATTTTATTTTATCTTCATACGAGTAAGTTAACATTCATGTTCTAGAATTAGTTCTGATTAGCAATGAGTTTGTTAAGAGTGGAACTCTATTTCCTAATAATTTCGATTCATTTGATTTCTTTAAGGAGTCTGAATTTCTCAAAGGCTTCCTTATTTAGTACACGTAACAAAATTTCCGTTCAGAAATAGAGAAATCACTCTGAGTATATCTTTAATTCACAATAAGAAATGATTTCTTTGATTATTTTTTTTAATTAGACTTTTCAATATTCGATGTAGATATATTGTTGTCACTACATTAAAGTGTGTATATACGAGGTGTATCTTACAAAAAAAACGAGACTGATCCAATAAACCTTTGTATGTACAGAATTAGTTCACCGTCATTTTTTATCACCTTCAAAGTAGATCCCTTCATCATGCACATACTTCTGCATTGGGTGCTGCCATTGCTGGTAACAGTTCTGGAACTATGTTTTGGGAAGGCCCATCAGGAGATTCTCCGTTTTTGCCTGAACCTTTTCAACTGAGGTAAAATGGGTTCCCTTTCAGCAAGATTTAACTGTAGGAAATATAAAAAGTTGCACGGAGACAAATCAGGTGAATAAGGAGGATGCTCCGTCACAGTAATGTTTTTCTAGTCATAAACTGCTTGACAGATGGGGTAATATGAGCGGATGCATTGTTCTGGTGCAACAGCCAGCCATCAATAATTCTGGCTTTTTTTCCCCTAATTTTTTCACGAAGTCTTTTTAGTACTTCAATGTAGTAGTGTTGATTAACAATCTGGCCCCTGATATGAGTGGGAAACCGCTAATATCATACATTTTGGCTATGTTTTGGTCTGTAATCACTGACCTCGGGCGCCCAGCAGGTTCATCATCTTTCATACTAACCCTTCCCCCTGAATACCTCTTATACCATTTAAACACATGTGTACTAGACAAAGTTTTATCTCCATAAGCCTCAGTTAAAATTTGAAATGTTTTCGTAACTGATTTCTTAAGTTTCACAAGAAACTTGATGTTTTTCCCGGTAGAATGCAGTTGCACGTGTTCACTCAATGACGCAGTACCAGTTTCTCCATAGTCGATCGGATAAGGTGAAACTCTGTGCATGGATAGAAGAGATGTGTGGGATAACGTCACTAAAACAGTTATTGCCAAATCAACTTTTTTTTCAAGCTACACACTTAGTCTCGTTTCTTGAGTCACGCCTTGTTTTTTTATATATCACTTTATTATGCACATTATTGATATTTTGACAGTGCTAAAACACTTTTAGGCATCTTTTCTAAACTTGATCTTAGTTTATCTTTACGCTTTAAGTGAAATGAAAAAGTTAATTTTTTTTTCTTTGAAATTACAAATATTAGCGTAAAAAAAATATATTAAAATATAGTGCTCATAGTGCTAAAAATAAAACTGAAATTTATCATTAACTTCAACAAAAGAAAATTAAGTATTAATATTTATAACGAACTTAAATCGAAGGAAATTAACTATTCATTTATATTGGTTATTTCAATAGATTCTGATTACAGTCTCTGCATTTTAAAAACCCATATTTATTTAAGTGGATTTTTTCAATTTATAACATTTCTTAAGCTTTAATTAGTTTTATTTTACATGGTATTTTTTATTTGTTTTTAAGAAATCTCTTGATCGTGTAGAAAATAAGAATTTTAAAAACATATTGAAAAAATGATTTTTTATATTCAACATATTAAATGAAGGATAGTTTTAATCAATTTAAAAACTACTTGAATTTATTATTTTATCCTTTCTAAAAAGTATTTAGGTTCCTGTTTGAATTTCTTTAAGGCAATTTTCAGACTTTAACTGCATCTTTAGATTATATTTCTTCAGGCATTGGTATAAAAATGTCACCCATACAAACGGTAAAAGTAAGATAAGTTACCTAAGTAAATGGCATAAAAACAAAAAGTGCAAACAGCTGTCGAGTATATCACTTTCACAGGTGATTTTAAAGATCTCTATATCTTTATTTCACAGATTAACTTTCTACAGGTGGATTTCAAGACATCTAAATCCGAGTAAAATTGACATTAATGTCTTTCAGGGATTTATTTGTAAACACTAGTGATATTTTAACCTTGGTTTTTTCAAGTCATTTTTTTGGTTTTTAGCTCCATATTTGTGCCTATGGTTTAACAATACTTCTTATTGTAATATATGGGCATAGAATAATATCGTTCACTTGATAAATTGCAGTACAAATTTTTAGCGACTCAAATAAGCTCTGAAATAAGTATATTACAAATAAAATATTTAAATTCTCATTCAAAAACGATGAAAGCTTAATTTTATAAGTAAGATTTTAATTTAATAAATACATGTGAGTAAGTTCCATTTAAAAACATTTATATAATAATGACATTTCTATAGGAAAATCGTAACATATTTTTATTTCTTATTCTATTAATTAAGAACATAAAAAAAAATAACTTCAAATAAGAAAATAATATAGTGGCACTTATAAGATAGAGAACACTAAAAAAAACCTCACAACTATTGTTTTGAGTAATAAGAATGGAATTTAAAAGTAATAAATGAGCTTTTAAAAAATCAATTCTAAATTTTTAGTTACACTTTTAGTAATGAAAGTTTTTATATAACAATACACAGCGTTTCCTGTTTAGCTCATGCTCCAGTTAACACACATTTACACAATTTCTATAGCATATTTTTCAAAACCTCCAGAGCTAAACTCGTTATCTTTTTCAGATATCTTTACCCAATTTGTAAAAACTAAATCCGAAATTTATTTAAGCCAAACATAGTTAAATATTAAAATCTACTTATAAATACGTTTTAAATAAATAAATTTTGTCACATATTTTTAATCTGTAAGGTAATTTATACAATAAATGAAACATGTTTGCCTAAATAGAGATAAAAAGCTTTTATGCTAATAAAACAATAGCTTATTAAAATTAAATACAGTAACAAAACCACTAACCAATTATAAACTACATAACGGAAAAATAGAAACAGCAACAAACTTTCTAATCTAATCTCCCAAATAATTATTATAAATCCCTTAATATTATAGCAAAAAAACACAATTTCTGTATATCTCGTTTTATAATTTCTCTAAAATATTAGAATGGAATCCTCAAGTATTTTAAAAATTTACTTTCTATTATCCTCAGGAGGGATTTATATATTTCAACGTTTAATGAAAACTTCACCTGCATATCATTTTGAAATAAAGAAAGAAAAATACTTTCATTTTCTAAAGCTCAAATACGACTTTTGTATTAACACATTATCCAAATGTAAACATTCAAAAGCCTACACGCATGAAGCAAAAGTATTAATAGAAATTTATTGTAATTTCCTAACACAATTTTAGTAATGTATATAAAGTCTGTTTGGTTTGTCTTTTAAGGCATTGTTATTAATGAAATTTTATGTATTTCAACAAAGGGAATATTTCAAGATTGAATAAATAAACTTAAGAAAAATATTTTATGCCTTTATGTGGTATTCATTGATTCATTATATTCCTTTCTTACCACAAAATGAAATATTTTCTTCTAAACTGTTTCCTAATAATGAAATATTTCAATTAGACAATTGAGAGAATGTATATTGCCATTAAAGAAGAGTAATTAATTATTTTTATTTGAAATAAAAGACATGATTCATTCATTAAAATTTCGTTGAAAGAACACATTATTCTTTTCATTTTGACATTAATTAACATTAGTTGTCCAGAAATTCTCTTCAAACGACTCGTCCAATCCAATAAACGACAGTCATATAAAAGCGAAATTATTTTAATTAAGTCATTTATTACTCTTGTTAATATAGTTTCAAATTCTGTGAAAGACATTTTCACAAATTCCTCGCCGATATCTTCGAAAACTTTGAGAAAACTTTTTCGTAATATTTCAAAGTAAACGAAAGTTTCAAATACATATGTGTGCATGCATTAATCAAATGGCCTTCATTAATTGCAAGGCATTTGAATCTTGTTTAAGTGAGAGAAATACAGTATTGTCCCTCCTTTTCAGTACTTGATTCAATCACACTATGTCCTCTCATCACTGATTTTCATTAATTAGTCTATGCACTTTAGTGAAAATTCCAAACTGCTGATCTGAGAAATGTTAATTGAATTCTCAAAAGTGCAATAATTAATCTTTATCTTATGAATGGTGATCTCATGCTGCATTTTCTTTTAATTGTATTAAGGAATTAAAATTGAAATGCTCTATATGAAAACAGTGCACTGTTTAATTGGCGATTACAATTTTCATCCTAATTTCAAAATTACGAATTTATAGCCCTAGTACAGGGATAGCGAACCATTGGCACGTGTGCCATGAATGGCAGGTGACACAATATTTTGGGCACGCCATCGATCAAAATATTTTGCATTTTATTTCAAAATAAAGCAAATTATTACGAACTTTGACTTACCGATGAAGTATTACGAACATACGCGAGTAATCGGTTGCGGTGTGGCGGTGAGCACACTCGTTTATTATTGACTTGCCTTAGTTAAGTCGTGGACTACAATTGCTTATGATGCAAAGTTTGTCTACGCATAGTATAGTCAATTTCATTGACGCATCTATATTTTAAAGTTTATTTATGTTATATTTACGATTTTTAAGTGTTATTTAACTTGACGAGTTAGCAAAAGAATAAAAAAGGCAATATAGTAAGTGTAACAGAGAATTTCAAATTAGGTGAATCTAGAAATATGGCATTATTAGCAAAGGGGCGACAACGTGGTGTGTGCTTTATTTTCTATAATAGTGGTATGCAGAACATCGTCTGTAAAATGGCTTTGGTTTGCATATTATATAAAAATAACAAGTTTCACTTTGAAGTATTACGAACAAATGCGGCTGGGAGCACACTCGTTTGTTATTGTCCTGTTTGTTTTGTTACTGTTCTCTATTGTTTGCTTTGTCCTTAGTTACGTCGTGGACTACAGTTGCTTATGATTTAAAATTTGTCTACGCATAACATAGTCAATTTCGTTGAAACTACTATAGTTTAAAGTTTATTTGTGTTATATTTACGATTTTTAACTGTCGTTTAACATGACTAATTCAGCAAAAGGGCTAGATAGAAAGTGTAACAAAGAATTTCAAACTTGGTGAATCTAGAAAGTTGGCATTATTAGTAAAGGCGACAAAGCGGTGTGTATTTTACGCGTTCTAGAACAGTAGTATGCAGAACATCATCTGTAAAACGGCATTTTGAAACAAATCGCTAATCCTCTTGTCAAAAAAGTTTGAACCACAGCAAAAATAACTAATTGCTGAAAACCCTATTGGCAGATGACTCCAATTGAGCATGCATTCTACTAAAAGTAATATCTTACAATCTTAATATAAGTTATTTGTCATCTAATCTGCAACAACAGAACTCACACTAATGTAACTTTAATTTGGATTACATTTATAACTAAAACATTTACAACTATACAGTGCAAAAGGTAGTTTTTCGTAGTAAATCAAGAGTTTTTTGTTCTTAGTATTTAGTTTTATTATTTTCCCAATAATCGCTAATCTAAATTATTTGACGGCACGTTTATACCTCATCAAACACATCTGTAGAAAAAATGGCACGTTGATCCATAAAGGTTCGCCACCCTTGCCCTACTATAACTTCATCAAAGCACGACGTTAGTAAACACTCTCTAATTCACTCCAAATTTTAATTTATATGTATAAATAAATGTATGTGAGATTTATACAGTAATACCCCGAACTTACGCAATAGTTGCGACTGAGTGATCTCCCAGTAAGTCGGAGTATAATTTCGCATATAAACATATATAAACTATTTTAAGATGAGATCGCAGATGGGACAAAATAATAATTTTGAAAAAAAGATCTTAATAAAATCATAAATTACGAAAATATAAAATCGCAAACCGAAGTAATTTTGAAGTAGAAGGTTTATAAAATCTAACAAAATAGTCTGAATGGCTCAAAGATATTTTTCTCGCTCAAAATTTCCTCTTAGCATGCTAATATTTTTTTATTCCTTGTTTTGTTGAAAAAATACGCTTTTCATTGGAGTCTGTATTTTCTAAAAAATTTATAACCCTTTTTCAATTAAACTGGAGCCTACTGTCGAATTACCAACCGTCATTTAATCTTCTGATTTCACTGGGTCTTAAGACTCAAGTTATTTTATGTTTTGCTCTTGCTCAAGCAATTCGATGACCTCGATTGCAATTGTCAGCTACTGATTGTGGGAATCGAGTTCTTCTTGAACATCATTACTTTTCACTTCTAAATTTATTTGCTTGGCAATATCGACTTCTTCAACTACATTACCAATATAATCAGGTTCTGGTACCGATTACGTTTGAGTTTCAGAGAGGGAGGGGGGGGGGAATCGACGAGACATGAAAATCACGAAATTCTGGATTCGTGTAAGTCGCTTAGCGTATGTCGAGGTATTACTGTATATCAATAATTATGGACACGAAACAGTTTGCTTTGAAAACTAAAATGGAAAATAATTCACTTTTCACTATAAAATTTTAATGTAACATATACAATGCACTTATATCCAAAGGAGTGGAGTGGAGTGTTGATTTTTTTGGCGCAAGAACCAAGTTTGGCTATACTGCGCCAAACATTCGATAATATATTAAAATTTTAAAAATATATTTAAATATATATTTATTGTGCGTATATAAAAATGTATTTTAAATTGTCAGATTAAAAATAATATAAAATTGAGCAAAGTATTTAAAAGTGCAGAAATGTAAAATTTTATAGATATCACTTTTTTTTAAAAAAATCTAATGGTACAATAAAATTCCTAAAAAAATTATATTTGATGTAAAACATTAATTGAGTGTAAAAATGCAAAAAAGGTTTGGATGGGGAGTTTCCCCAACCACAAATCAGTCAAAGTTAAAAGATTGGTTCTAAAAAAGGTTTTTCTTTTAGATTACTTTGGACATTCTATTAAAATGTGTAAAATGGAAAGGTCACATTGACAAAAGTCACATACTGGGGGACTCTTTCCTAGCAACAAATATCTATGTGTTAGACGGGTGTGTCCGATACGAAGTCGAGTCAAGTGGACATCATCTCTTCGTACTGGTATCGCTGCCCAATGAGCAGTGGAAAGATGAATGCTATGTAGCTTCTTGATGACCTGTTGATCCCAATTCTCTTACCATATATGATGGATATAGTGCTGTATAGAAGTTTTTAAATCCTGGTAAAAGACGTAACAGATAGGCTGTTGCATGTGATCAGACATGGTTCGTGCAGCGTTATCAGCCTGTTCATTACCAAGTATACCCACATGTCCAGGTACCCAACAAAAAATTATATCAAAACCCTTTCTTTCTAATTTTCGCAGAAGATTCCAAAAGAAGATCCAAAGAGTTTTAATCTTAGAAAAAAAAGTATCCGAAAGCTCATTATGCTGTTGCTTTCGACCAATATTCTTTCTTTAATTTGTTTGACTATACTTTCGGTTAATCCCCAAATACTTGAACAATAATATTAAATTCAAGGAAGGTTCAAATATATCTCATATTATATCTTCAGCCAAAAAAACAATAAATTCTGGAAATGTTTTCTAATTTTGTATTTATTCCGCTTTTATGCTTCAAAAGATTTTTTTTTAAATAACAACACAGTTTCAGAACTATTTTTCAACATTCTGATAGGTAGTGTCAATGAAATACCACACACATGCTTCAATTATTACAGATCCGGAAGGTTTTTAATAGATATTTTATTTGGAATTTATATGTATCATAAAAATGAATATTGCAGTAAAATAAACTGTACTTAAAAAGTTTTATAAGTTTTTCATTTTATAAAAAAAAAAAGAGTTGAAATAAATAATGTTTCTTCAGAAATAAATCTAGTGACTTTTCTTGATATTGCTCAATTGAATTTTTTTCAATAGTTAGATTACTTGGAATTTTATATCTAACCAAAAGCGTCACGCTAAAAAAAATATAACAGCAATTTTAGATATTCAGTCGGTCTATTCATCTGCTACGATAATATTAATGACGAAATTCCTACTCGGATTATTACTAAAAAATACAAGAAAGAATTTTTGACAAAATATTTTTAAACTATAAATTAAACAATAATAATTGTGAACTTTAGCTATAATTTATAATTATAAAATAAAGATAAGTGAAAAGCGTATATATTAAAACAAGTATACGGTTAGAGCAAAATTAATAAAAAGTATTTGTGTTAAACATAAGCGTTTTGTTGATGATTTATTGAGAACAATAATGGAAGCGTTAAATATATGTTTTTTTTTAATTCAATAAATACAAATATATTATTAGAAGAAATACATTTCGATATAACGAAAAATTTAGTTTAAAATTATGTACCATTCATTTTAAAGTCTGAAATCTTATCTCCGCGAAACATAAAATATTACCATTTTGTGATAAATATTTGTCTTTTGATTTTAGATTTTAAGAATTAGTTTTATGTGAACGATCTAATAGCTATTACATTAATAAAACAAATAAAATTTCTGAAACAATATGACAAATATTCCTCATATTTTATTTATTATATTTTTCAATATCTTTTATGAGAATAAAAATTAAACTCGGATATGTAGTCGAAAGTTTGTTCAAGAAAGAACTTTACTTTATTTTTCGAAGTTTGTAGTTTCATTTGGCTATTCCAATAAACCTTTGTGAAGGGAACATCGGAGCGATATGAAATATTAACTAAAGGCTCTGCAGAAAATATCTAGTTCAACTCTACTCTATTTTTAGCTTTCAATACATATGTAGCTCTTTCCCAAAATATGAACATATGAATATTTTCTGGATATTTTTACTTCTGAATTTCAAATATTCACAGATTTTTTTTCTTTCTTTTTTTTTAGGATTCTTCGATTTTACACCTTTTTTTTCTGTCAAGAATTATCTCAAATTTCTTTTTATAGCAAATTTTACCAATTCTACTATATGTTATTGTTATTTATGTATGTTATTTACATATTCTATAAATTGTTTTAAATATTGCTATCTAAAAGTCTGGAAAAGGCAATAAAGGTTATTTATAACACCCATTCTTAGATAAAATCATTTTTCTAGATTGAAGTTAAGTCAAATATAAAAGCCACTGATGCACTTGCTGATAAAATAATTTTACGAAATATGTTTTATGTCATATTTTTGATGCAAGATTTTAGAATGAGATGCATTTTTACATCCATTTACTTATTTACATATGTGTGTGTTACCTTTATTTTTAATAAAGTAAAATATTTATTTTCGATTTTATATGTATACATAAATTAAATGTACCTTTTTGTGGAACATTGGAACAGTCTCATCAAATGATCAAAGACGCAATAACCAAATTTAATTTAGCACAGAACTTCTGTAACAAATGTTTTGGAAATATTATCAAAACATTTAATTTTTAAACTTATGCACTGCATTTGTACCAAACATATATCTCATTTTCGATCAAGTATGTTATTTCAACTAAATGTTTTTAAAATTTTAAAAATACGTTAAGAAAATTCGGATAAATCTATCATATTAATCGACTTTCATGTAATATTTATCTATGATCTATGTAATATAAAATCAATTTGATCATTCACAGAAAGGGAAAATAAACAGAAAAAGCGTATTTTTAAGCTAAAAAGAATAAGTACTATCAAATAAATAAATAGGTTTTTAATTTATTGTAACTGTAATTGGAAACACGTTTATTTTCTGATGATTATGATATACATTCTTCTTCAAACAGAGAAATATCAATATTCTAAAGCATTTTAAAATTTGATAGAATTAAATATTGAACACATTACTTAAGAATGCTATGGATCTCAAACATTAAAGGAAAACTGAAAAATCAAAGGTGTAAAAATATAAATTATTCTCTAGCTTAAATATTTTCTTTGATAATCTGTTCAAAGAAAACAAGAAAAATATTATCAATTCATTGTCACATGCATTCAGATTTTAAAAAACGCAGATGAAGAAAAATTTAAAGAAAACTTCATTGGAAAGGAAGCAGTGTCATAAGAAATTAAACAAATAAGTTATTATTATGAGATAAAAAAATGCATCTATTACAGTGCTTCTCAAACTTTCACTGTTTGTGAACCAATATTTAATCTTAATTTTCATCACCCCCCCTCCTCCAGACAACAATGTGTTGAATTCAATAACACTATACTTTGACGCTAAAGCTATAACAAGAAGTTAATCTCTTAAGTGGCCTCGACGTATATAAACGTCTCGCTCAACTACAACAATAATTGCCCCGGTTGTATACATATGTCTTTCCGAAGTACGATCCTTTCTGTGTACTGCTATCCATGAAATTATTCCGAAGGCTTTGGAAGGCAATAAAAATAAATTGGAAGTGTTTGCGAAGAATTTACTAATTTCATAAGATTTACTTATTTATTCCTTTTTTTCCCCCCCCCCCAATACATCACATACGCTCTCCAAGGTGGAAACTGGTGACATTGGGGAGCGATTTGCGTAACTTTTAACCGGCAGTTAAGGGATTTATTATAAACCGTACAAATTATCAAATGTTAATTTTTTGATATAATTTTTTATATGACAATCCCATGGGGTCACTGGTAACTATTAAACTTGTTCTTAACTTAGTATTGTTAAATTAATTATAAAATACATTGTGCAATACTGATACATTTATAAGAATATTTAAATCAGTGTAAATTATTAATTTTATTTATTATGTCAGAATGTATTTTGTTTGTTTACTTTCCATAAATTAATAATTTTCTTAAATAATCTTTTGTTTTCAAATTTTCAATATGCTCGCGCTGCCTCTTAAGGTTATTACGCCCCCTAGGGGGGCGTGATAACCCTACGAGGGGGCGCGAGCATATTGAAAGTCGAAAACAAAAGATCATTTAAACAAATTATTAACTGACTGAAAGAGTAAGCAAATACATTCTCACATAATAAAAAATAAAATACTCATTTACACTATAATGCACTAATAAATGTATCAGTACTCAACAATCTATTTTATAAATTTAACAATACTAAGTTCAGGACAAGTTTAATAATTACCAGTGAACCCATGGATTTGTCATATATAAAATTATATGCCAACATTATCACTTATCTGGATAATTTGTTCAGTTTATATAATTAATCTCTTAAATGCCAATTCAAAACTACGTGATTCATTCCCCAATGCCACCGTTTAGCACGTAGGTAAGCGTAGGTGGTGTATTGAGGGGGGGGGAGGTGTAGAAAACGAATAAATAATCCCAAATCCTCTGAAACAAGTAAATCCTTCGGAAACACTGTCAAGGTCATTTTATTGCTTTTAAAAGCCTTTGGAATAATTTTATTGATAGCAGTTCACAGAAAAGATAGTACTTCGGAAAGACGTATATATATGTCTGGGGAAATTAACACACTAGCTGAGCGAGATGTTTATATACGTCTTAAGAACTTAAGAGGTTAAAGTCGTATTGTAGGCTTAGCATCACAGTACAGTATTATTGAAGTTATTACATTGTTATTATATGGAGGGGGGCGCGATGCAAAGTATGATTGAATATTGGGTCGCAAACATTGAAAGTTTGAGAAGTATTAAGTAGTAATTAAGAAAAAAAGAAAATTTTAAGGTAAAGATATTATTGTAACACATAGAAGAATTTCTATGCTCTTTAAGTACACCATTTTATTATTTAAACTTTTGTGCTAAAAATTGCATGTGTGTTCATATTTATAAAAAAAACTATATATTTATTAAATTTAAATTACAATAATTTTCTGAAATGTTTTCTACATAAAATGTTTAAAATGTCTGATATTTCAAACAATTTTAGAAAGAAAAAGACCTTCATGGAATTCTTTATATATATACATGTACTGGAAGTTTGTCTTTATTATAAAACGTGGCAATATTAAAAATTTTTAAATTCTTCTAATAAATATGTAGGGTCATAACAATTTACATAATCAAAAGGTAAAAGCCTAGGTGATATAGAAATTCTTTAACTATCCACAATGTGAACTTGAATAGGCTCTCACGCATTAGGATCAACTTGACCTCTAGGTCCTTAAATAGCTTGGCGAGTAGTATAAGTTTAAATAATGCTCCACAAATTGATTCGACTGTGATCAAATTTTCCATTTAAAATACTAATTACTTCTTTTATAGTTGTAATACCTCATTAAATGAAAACTTAAAACTCAAATTTTGAATGATACGAATTCATTCATTTCCTAATCTTTAATTTGAACAAGTGCTGAAAAGCCCTCCAGTCTAAAGCAAAGGGGAAATAAGCATACCAACTAAGAATTATATAAGCGCTTTATATCTTATCTCTGAACATTCCAACTATAACTTTATATTTTACTTTTCTTTCAGTTTCCAGTTCAAATATTAATAAGATCTAACGTTAAAATGGAACTTGAAGTTCTTTCCCAAACTCTATTAAAACAAAAATTTTTTAATCAAGAAAATTCTACTTTCCTTTCCCCCCAAATCTTTTAAAAAAAATTATGATTTCCATTAGAGTACTATAAATAGGAATTTCTCTTTGATTGGAAGTTTAAATTAATTGGTATACCCACATTTCTGGTGCATTTCTTTCCTAAACCAATAAATTTATTGATTTGAGAAGCTAGATTCCCAACAACTATCGATTAATTTAAGAGTATTGAGCCTGTATACACAAATTCCATTATAAACACAAATGGATTATTGAACTGGAAACCAAAATTTTAAAATTTTAAGAAAAAAAATAAAAAAAACCCTTTTGGGAAATTAAAGAACTTTTAATTTTAAATGGGGGAAAATTTCAAAATTTTTTTCCCTGAAATTTCCCCTTTGTTTGGGTGGGTTAGAAAAAAACTTTTCTCTCTGTGGTAACTCACTTGCCAGAAATTAAATGCGGGTATTAGCACTAAATCGACGCCATTAATGTTTGTAAAAAAAGGAATAAAAGTTTGTTTTCAAATAATTAGTGTAATGCTTTTATTTCTGGAGAAATCATTGGACTGGTGAAAAAGGCAAAAGATTATAATTGCGTTTCCAGACATTTGAATTCACTTTGGTAATAAGGAAAATTTGCTGGGGAAAAAATACTTATATCTCTTTCATTGCTTTTAAAATATAAGATAAAAGAAGAAAAAAAATTTAATTTTTTTTTTCCTTTTTTTAAAGTTGGGGTCTGATTTATTTAAAAATTTCTAACTTTAGTTTTTCCCTATAAAAATTACTTTAAAACAAGAAAGAAATTTGTAATTTGAACCCCTAAAAAAGAATTTGATTTTCATTTTCTTTAAAATTGTAATTTGTACTATGATTGCTTGAATCCCTTTATTCAAATATTTTTTGTTTTATTAACAAGAACAAAAGTATTCTATATACAATTAAAATCATCGAAATTTTCTCATAAAAAACGAACATTTCCCCTAAACCAAATTTTTTTATTTATAATATAAAACAAAAATTTCTGAGTGTTATAAAAATAAAAGATAATAATAGTTTTTATATATATTTGGGTTAAATCAGAAATACCCAAAATTAAAATTTTTTTAATAGTTATATGGGAAAAAAACTAAAATTTAAAAATAGTTTAAAAATTAAAATTTGGGTTTGGGGTTTTTATTCTATATAAACTTAAAAATTTTTATAAATTTTAGTTTTTTCCATAATATAAAATTTAAAATAAAAATTACTTTTAAATTTTTTTTTATTTCCTTTGTGTTATTAAAGGGTTTTGCTATAATTTACAACTCTTATTAATTTTTATTTTTTTCTTTTTTCCTTTTTTTTTTAATGCTAAAACAAACCCTTTTTCCCCTGATTTAAATTCATTTGGGGGCCCGAATTGTAATAACTTATTTATTGCACTCAGATTTTTGCCTTTGGGGGTTTTCATTTGTAAAATGCAATTTTTGGGGTTACTTTATCTTGTAAAGGGTTTGATTTCCTATCCATTATTTTCAATTGTTTTTTCTCCAAATTTTTTCAAAAGGGGGAAAGGGTTTGGCTGGCCAAAAAAATGTTCAACCCCACTTTTATATAAATTATTTTATATATTAACTTCCTAAGTCAGCAATGTTTATAACACTGCAGCATCCATTTTATAATTTTTAATCTCGGTTACTGATATGTCCTTTATTGTGTGATTTTCCTACTATCTATGTGTTTCTCGAATGTGATTGTTGGATGTTATCTCTTGTTCGTAGAGAATAAGCCTATATATATATATATATATATATATATATATATGAGTGTATGTGTGTGTTATGCAAGTAGATGCGTGTCCTTTTTGGCATTATTCGCATTTCCGATTTTCCTGCATTATTCACATTTCTGATTTTCAAATAATTTTTAAAAACTTATATTAACAATAATATTTATTTCTTGAAGTTCTAATTAAATAAAAATTGAAATTCTTTTATTTGGCATTTGATGTTTTATTTTAGTGCTGATATAAAATAATGGAATTTGTGGAAAACTCGAAGCCTCTCTACCATATTTATCTAGAGCCCTTAAAACTTTTAATTTAATTTTCGTGTTTGTTTGGAAACTAAACCGTTGTGATAGAGGAATAAAACTGCCTTTTTTGCATTTTATACGTATTAAATTATATTTTCCTATTCCATAAAAATAATTCCCATGATATAATGGTCTTATACATCACGTGATATATACATATACATACATAATATATATAATATATATATATAAGATTTTATACGGTTATTTTTAATTTCATTACATCTATATTCTCTAATTTTTTTCAATTAGTTAATAAATTGTGTTTTAATGCATGTTTCAATTTGTTTTTCATTCCCTCCATCGTATTTTATTATTATTATTACTATTTCTTTTGAATATTTTTAGAAACTTTTAAGGTATTCCGACTAATTCTGAAACGTGATTTTGCAAAAGCGTACAGACGAATATTTTTTTTAATATTTAGTGTTACTTAGATTAGTAAAAATTATTTTAAGAATATTATTACAGTAAAAAATTATTTAAATGTGATATTTTGACAAAAAGTAAACATAGAATTATTTATATTCAAAACATTCTCCTTTTATGAAAAATACTTCTATAATAATAATATTTTACCCATATATAATATTAATAATAATAATTGCCCTCAGACCCCTGTAGAGAGCCTGAACTAGGACTTTTGAAATATATAACTTAGAAATGGATTTCTATATTTCTATCCATATTTTAATACATCAAAATGAAAACATTTTAGGAAAACAACACCGATTATTATTTCAATTGTTAGTAACTCTGAATCAAATGTGATATTATTGTTTTCCACAAGTAATCCTAATTCAGGTTTTCTGTAGAAGTCTTAGCTATCAAAAGGCTAAATATTATTATTATAGAAGCATTTTTCATAAAAGTAGAATGTTTTGAAAATAAATAGTTCTATGTTTTTCTGCGAAAATATAGCATTTTTATTGTAATAATATTCTTAAAACAATTTTATCCGTGTATTCTAATGTAAGTAACACTAAATATTAAATAAAAAATTCGTATGTAGGCTTTTGAAAAATCACGTTTCCGAATGCGTAGTCGGATACCTTAAGGAGAATAAAACTTTCCTCTACAGCACAAATCCATTGGCTGATTATATCTTTCATATATATAAATGCATCAGCAATTAAAAAGTTAACACGTTTGGATGACAGTAATATTTCAAGAAAAATTTTATTCTGTTTTATTTGTTACTCTTGTTTAAAGAAAAAAAATTCTCGTAATTTCACTTCTTTAAGTATTTTTTTATTTTTTCTGAACAAAACTAATAACGCTTAGAATTATCTTGTATATTTTTATAAAGTAAAAAAAAAACTTTTAAGATACATATTAATTTTTAAGTAAGATGAATAAGTTTGCACATTTTAAGGTGTTCAGTAGACCATCGATCATTGAAATGCATGTTTGTTTAACAAAAATAGTACAGTAGAACCTGTTTTTGTGCGTTCCTTTTTTATGCGATCTTTTTTTATGCGTTGTATGAATTTCAAAGGCTTTGGCGCCACTGTAATGTTTTCTATTTACCAGTGGTATAAGGGAGAATGTTAGGATCCCCCCTTCCCTGAAAGTCAGGTTTTGCCTTCAATATTTCATAAATTGGATAAAAACGTATTTTGCGTTAGTCAGGGCTTAGGATCCTAAAGTCCTGCCCCAATGATGCGGGGGTGTAAGTTACACCACTAAAACGTAGACACTTCAAGACGCTCTGTTCATTTGTTAGAAACGGTCTCCAGACAATCCGCATTCAGTTGCTTTCTCTTAACGTTCCAGCAGCCCACGCTTGATAGTAGACGAAACTTTCTATGACTGTGACATTATGAATAATTTGATAAATTATGAAGACGGACAAGAAGAACCGGATTCTTTGAGAGTGGATAAAAATATGCAGGGATCCAGCTTTAAGCATTTTCTTCAAATAGATACCAATTAAGAAAGGAGTATAAAGTTCCAAAAAGGGCTTCAATCATGTATATCTGGTTATAGTGACATTTACAAGCAACTGTGTGACTACCCGACCTTCGTCACAAAAACTTATCTCTTTCTTTATGTTGCCAAAAAATAAATCAATTGAAATTGTACCTTAAATGGCGAAAGCGATTTTGAACTTATTCATCACAGAGCTTTGAATTACAATGAGTAGCAATAAATTGAGTGTGTGCATTTTGAAAACTTATCCGTGTATACAATGAGAAACTATATGTTTTCAAAATGTTTCCATGTGTAATATTTAATTATTCATTTTGTTATGGAAGTACTCTTACGTAAATTTAGTAAATAATTGGCATATTTTATAAATGCGACTTTTTTTATGTGGTCCCTATCCATCGCATAAAAAAAATTTCTTTAGTATTTCCACGTATTAGTTAGTTATATGTAAGAATTTATGAAATTTTTGAATATTTTTTTGTGCGTTTATTTTTATGCGGTCCCTATCTATCGCACAAAAACAGGTTCAACTGTATTCATTGAATGGCGAAACAAATAGACGAATACGAATGGACATAATGTATTTAAGCAACTCTTAAATTTTCATTAACAAAAAACTCATTCTATGAATAACATGTATTATTATTATTCTTCGAAATGGTTTTCATGATACAAAAGTATCTATTGTCATATAAGACTTTTAATATATGATAATACTAGGAAAACATTATATATGAGGAAATTATTTTTTATATGTATTTATTTCTTAAATACAATTTTAATTTTTTTATTTTATAAATAAAATAACTCTCTCAATTACTAGATTTAGCTTCACCGTTGCAAATTTAATTAAATTAGTTTAAAACGAATCCTTTCATATACATACTTATTTTACACTCTTGCATTATGAATCAATAATCATTGTTATAATCAACGAAATTTAATAAATGTCATACGATACAATGAATAGAAACAGCTTCAGATTTATGAATAATACGTAGAAAGATTGAATTCTGCCCTTGGCATCTGATGTCTAATATATTGCCAAAGGCAGATTAACATTTCCTAGATAGGGGTCAGAATAATATCATATGACAACTTTGGACATAACTTTTTAATCAAAATCGCTTCAATGACTTAATAAAGTTTGAAAATTTAGATGGTGCTTAAAAAGTTTTCCTGTTTGTTTTTATTCTGAGTGCAAAAAGCTCAGAATAATGCAAAATAATTTTTAAAAGTTGCATTTCAATCCTAAAAGTTATATTTATTTCCAGTAGGGAGTTTCATAAAGATATAATTTAACAGAGGTTGTAGAAAAGTTTATTAAGGGTTTGAAATATTCAAATTTTTTTTATATGTATTTAATAATAGAGTTAAATTGTTTCAAATCTTGGGTGTCACAAAAAATATATAGTTCTTTCATTCCATGTCAGAAGAATTAAACAAGTCTACAACTTCATAAATTGTTTTAGCTAAAAAGCAGTAGTGGTCCATTCGCTCATCAATCCATGAGAAGATGTTTTCAATGGGTGAGAAATCTGAAGTACGTGCTGGTCAGAGCAACAATCGAACACCCTCTAAGTCGAACTATGTAAGGACATGATAACCACATGCGATCTTGTGTTATATTATTATTGAAAGATGACGTCTTCGAGACCTCGAAGATAGAATACTAGCCTTACTATCTGATGAATGTAACGATGGGTGTTTAGACTACTGAGATGACGCAAACAAGAGGTGTTAGTGTCGTATACCCAATGTCTTCCTTTACTATCACAATAAGTTCAAGGTCATTATGACGATATCAAATGCAAACATGCCACGTGAGTTCTGATCGGTGTCTTCGGACACAAATACAACACTCAGCTAATGCACACAGAAATGGGACTCATCCGAAAAGAAGACATACTCCTGTACTCAGTTTTTTCGTTAGGAGTCTGTCATCAATGTCTTCTCGCATATGTACGCTTCCGTATGTGCTATGCTGCTGTCCTCGCAGATAATCTGTGCTACTTCATACGTAATTTTTCTGTCAGTGTGGAAACTTTTCCTGCAATATAAGCTGTTTTTGTGACTGTCCTCTTGCGTGTTAGTGACGGTATGCCATTGAGATCCAGTATGGCTTTCAATATGACCCTCCTGAATCCATCGACTCTATATTAATATAACGGACGTTGGATTCTAACCAAAGCGAGTGGCAATATCTTATAATAATAAACCCAACTCTCGATAGACCACGACCCTACTGCTACTGAAGCCTGACACCTGCTAGTATCCATTTCTCTTTATACAAGGTAGAACTAGATCTTTTTACAACCAACCACAATATTTAAATGTGATTTTCAAACTAGAAAATCGCTGTGTTATTTTTCTTTTATATCGAGTTTGATATGATATTTATCCTTTCTCATCCCCATCCTTCATAATGCTGTAATCTTAATGGATAGTAGTGAAAATGAGTTATCACAAGTACTTTTCTAATTATTTTCAAGAAATTCAACATTCTTTAGCATTCAGTATTCAATGTTGATGAATCTGACACATCAGTCATGGAAATTGTTTTTTATTACTTTGGAGGCAATAACATTTAAGAATCTAAACTAAAATATTTTTTTAACTTTGAGGCATTGTTTTTACCCAATTTGGTGCTATTCCTTAAAGTGGAAACAGTTTCGTGCCTAAAAAGTTGACCAAATAGTTACATTGAGTTGGCATAAAAATTAAGAAGTTAAAAAATTACAAATTGATTTTAAATATAAAAAAATGCAAAAATTTGCATAAGAGACTTCCCTTTCTTAGGAAAATAAATTGCATGAAAAAAGCACTCATGTTATTTAGAAATCTGAAGTTTTCATTCTATTTTAAACAAAATATTATATTTAACTTCTCAATGAAAGTTATGAGGAATTCCAATAAAAAGAATATATTTTTCATGAATAATAACACCTGTATGAAAAAATAGAGGCATGCAGTGTGTTACAAATACACTTAATAAAATGGGATATCCTGAATTCGATGATTTATTACACAGTAATCGATTAAATGCACTCAGGTGCCGATGAAACGCAATGTTTGTTCGAGACCATTTTTGATAAAGAGCCACGTTCTAAAACTCCTTGGAATAAATTACTTTTCTATACATTCTCCTCCATCTAATACTCGAATAAGGAATAAGATTGTTTGAACCAAAAGTTATAGTTGAATGATATATATAAACAAATAAAATAGTACTTATTTAACATTTTAAACCGTTATTAAATGAAAATAATTTACGTGGTAATATAGATCTCCTTTATTTCTATCAAATTTCCTTTAGAATGCAAATACTCTTTCTAAATATGAACTACATTACATTAATTGCATTAACCCTTTCGCAGGCAGTGGCTAATAGGTCTATCCACATATTAAAAATTTTTTTCTCGAAGCGGTTGATGGATATTTAGTCTATCCACGCGCGTTAATTGAAGCTAAAACGCATAAAAATCAATACAGATGGCAGGACGATACCTTTTTGCACTTTATGTCCTCTGATGGGGAGTTAAAAACAGTTTTTCTCGGTGCAAATCTACAAATTGTATTTTGATTACTATAAATAAAATTTCTGGTCTTTGAAAAAAATTTCGACGTCTTAAGTACGTTTTTCTCTCATCTGAATGAATTAAGCAAATGTGCTAATAAAAAATGGTTTTAGTTAGGTTTTTGGAAAGCTTTTATATGTGGATAGAGGCTCTATTCTCTGTCCACATAGAACAGAAAAAAATGACCTAGAAATTTTCACTTTCCCTCCACTCGAGAGAGATTACTTAGAATCATAAGAGAATGTTGGGGGTCGGAAATATAAACAAACTTTGTTTACAATATGTGGTACAAGATTCTCGGGTTCGAGAATCTTTCATCACAGCTTTTCTGCTCGGAGAAAACGTTTGCATATTATAAAATTCCACAGTAAGTACGCCATCGAATTTGTGAAATAACTCATATAAATTCTCAAACATACTACTTTATTTCTAACTTTTTATACTAAAATTAAATAAAATATAAAATGGAGATATATACCAATTTTAATGTATATTCTAAGTATGCTGTATATATTCTCAGTAAGTATTCTATGTTGTACAATTATTCTATTATTATTTAATTACACTTATACTTTGTATTTAATTATTATTGAAATAATTACTACATAAAAGTAATTTTTTCATAAAAAGTTTATTGTAATGTTATTCATTATTTCTATCCTGAAAAGTAAGTTAAATGTCTTAAGTGCGCAGTGGCTATGACGTCTAGCCACCACCCAGGAAAAAAACCCTTGATCAGATATTTTCTTTGTGACTAAATAATGTTTATAGAGGATGAGAACATTACATTTATCAAGTACTTTATCACAGAAAAGTGTATTTTAGCTTTGTGCCCGTTAAAGGGTTAATTCAATACGAGTTTAATATAAAACAATATGTGCATTTCTATTAAAGGATATATGAAGATATGCCAAAAAATGTTCTTTATAATTTTATGCAAATTCGGGCTAGAAATTAAAACTCTATAAAATATATGTTAAAAATATCTAACTTTGAAACTTTCCTAAAACTTATTAATAACTTTTCAAAACAACTACTTTTGATATCTTAAAAAGTACTGTTAAGTATTTTTTCACGTGCACATTTTCAAGATATTTATCAAAAGCCACTATTTTGAATGATAGTATTAGATATTTAATCTTGATTTCTGTCTTAGGTGCATTAAATTCAGATAATTTTTTTGCAATTGTACCAGTACATATGATTCATCAAACATTTAATCCTTTTAACATTCACAGAATCTACATTGAAAACATTTATAGGCAAATGTAATTTTAGAAAGGGCTATTTGAATTTTCTAAACTCTTTAGACGAGAAGAATTGATTATTTTAATATTTATTGGATGAAATCAAAATAAATAGTTTGACTTGAGCTGAATTGCTTTCAGATGCTTTGACAGATTCATTTAGTTAAGTTCTAACGTCAAACAAATTTAATGTAATTCAGCATAGAGATTTAATCGGAATATACATTTGAAAATCTAATTTACAGATTGATGGACAGTAAATCAAAGTATATTTTCGACCAATTATGACTCTTGTAATTAAATAAGCTATCATAAAGATTTTCAATCCAGATGCAAAGTCTATCATCATATTATTTTATGGAAGATCAGAGTGACGTACTTGTTCGGAATATTTCATCATTTGAACATGATTCAAAATTATAAAATTAGTCCTGCACATTAAGGTGAGAGTATATAGTTTATTCTTGTAATATTATATAACAAAACTAAATTAACAACTAATTTCAGAATTATGCTTTTAATGAGATTCACTATTAAACATTGATTTAAAGAGAAAATATATATAATGTATAGGCTACATGGCGTATATGAAAAGTTATTTTTTAAATGTATTAATTTAAACAATATATTCATTAAATAAGAATACAAATTTCCCATTTACAAAACATGTGGTTCACTTCTGAAAATTTTAAAGAACAATATTTAAAAAACATTCAATAATTAAAAGTTGTACAAAAATTATGTACTTTTCTTTTAAATTAAAACAGCATTTATAAGTTTTAAGTCATTTTCAATATAAATAATTTAAATTTTAGCTCCTTCGTTTTGGATTAGATACTAAATCACAAAATCTACTACGTAACAGAATGTTTTTACTTCATATATGAACAAATTTAATACTTCTACTTTCCCCATTTTTTAACCATTTCACTGCTGAATAGTTTTAATATCTTATACAGTAAATCGCTTAATCAGTCACTGATAACATTTAAAATGATTTAGAAAATATATTATTATTATTATTATTATGACTACGTAAATAAATATTAGTACAATTTTCAAATGATTTATTTCTAAATATATATCAGAAGATTCCTTACTATGTTTGCATAAACGATAAAACGATAATAAAAAGTAACACCTATTTATCTTAAAAAATTTTAATTAACATTATATATTAAACATTATGTAGTTTAAATTCTATAAATAAAAGCTTTTTTTGTAATTTAAAATACATAAAAAGACAGTATGTATTTTAAATAAATCAAGAATATACAAGAAGTTTTTGAGACCTGTTATAATCATATCCGTTGTCGTTATACATAATATCATTAAAAAAAGCAATACATTTTAAGTTTTACATACTTAAAATTAATAAGTATTTATAAAACTTCTCTAAACATCCTCCTTTAAAATCTCTAAAATTCCGTTCCACTGTATTACTCCGAAATGGCGAGAAACGAGAAATAATGTATATTATTCATTAAGAGACATATTATTAATGACACACAATAGTCGGAAACTAATTACTCCTGCGGAACATTACTAAAATACCCTGAAAATCCGCTTGTTCCGTAAGGGCTACGATGTTTTTTTACGAGTTGGAACGATGTACATGCAATAAAAAAATTAGAACAAAACAGAAAGGTGAGAATTTTTGCTTCTATTTTGGGAATCTTAGGAATGTGCCACAAGATCCTTAATATATTTATGGTAAGGCACGCGTAAAATGAGTCACGATTCATTAAAATTTGTAATTTTATACTCGTATATTTGTATATTTCATTAGAAATTTTAATTAATATATTTAAATAATGGCATGCCAGCATTATTTTTTCCATTTAATATGCTAACATTTTATTTAAAAATATATTATTAAGTCCATTTCATATGTATTTAAGTATTATTTCGTTATTAAGAGAACATGGAACGATTTACAAAAAAAATCTTTGATTTCATGGTTTTTCACGATTTTTTTCTCTCCTACGTATATATATTATGTAAAACAGTTTTAGTGCAAAAAATATCACAAAAGTCTAATCATTTAATTTATTAAAGAAAAACTTATAAAAATTCATGGTGACTTCAAAATACTCCTCTTACAATAATTGATTTGAAATTTAATTTTATAAGTACGTCGAGCTATGTATAATAAAAATTTCGATGTGTTTTGTACATTTTTGTGAATGTTTATGGAAATCTCTTTGAAAAAAGTACTAAATTTTTTAAATCAAATTATATTTTTTTTAAAAAATGCATTGCTTTGATTCAAAAACGCTTACAAACTTTTGTTACATGCATTAATAGCATTAGCAAGAAAAAAATGTCAAAACATTTGGCAAAATAGAAAAAACACCTTAGCATTTGTAATGAATAAAAAGTAGTGACGTTTTCTTTTTGAGATAAATCAGTTAAAACTATTTATTTGCTATTGGGATTTGAATAAAAACTAACATAAATGTTATCATAATCCTGAGTTTTTTGACTTGAGGCTCACATTTTGTGAAATAATAGAATAATTTACGAAAAATAATGTAGACTAAGAAACTTAGATATGATTTTGGCCGATTTTTGTTAATTGAATCGCACTATGTTCCCTTAAAAAATAATATATTTTAAATCGTATTATTATTATTATTATTTGATTATCTTTTTAATTTCTATTCTCGATATTATTATCTCCCTTACATTTTGACAATTAATTTTAGTTTTCATAAACAAACCTAATTTTTTGTAACAATCTATTCCATTAAATACACAATTCAATCCGACATGGGGAATGTTTCAGAAAAAAAATATTATGTTGACAATTTGTGGGCGAAAAGGGGAAGAAAATCCATTTGTAATGATTTATTCATGAAGCTATAAAAACCTTTCAAAAGTTTTATTGCCGGTCATTACTTCGTTCGTACTGTAACCTTAATAGCATTAATTGCTTTTAAGTAGCAGTTATTATTTGTTATGATGTAGAGAACGTTCTTATAAATGGGACTACTGTTGATAAATATAATAATCATCGAAAATATATTTTTTGTATTCAAAAGCAAGAATCAATATTATTACTAAGAAAGATAGTAGACACGTGCTTAGTATACATTTATCTGATTAAAAAATATCATTTAATTAGCTAAAATAAATATTGCTAATGAATCAAGTATAAAGGACCTCTTTTTCAAAAATATGTTATGTTTGCGTAGCATTTAATTTATTATGCAACTACCCAGTTTACTCTCTTAAATCAAATTAGGTAAATCGGGGAAAAGGTATAGATACACTAAATTTTGGTTTTAAATTAAAAGAATATATAATTGCCTTTTAATAAAACCTATACTAATATTAGAAATATCAGTTCTTAAAGATATTAGGCACTCCAAAAGTACCAATTAATATTAATATAAAGTAAAAATAAATTCTGCTTGTATGCATTTGAATTAAAATATTTACTTACCAACAATTTGCTTATGGCGATGCTATGTATTTTAATACAAAAATAAAGCTTTTAGGAGAACTTTGAATTCTCGTAAAATATGCATTTATTTTCTAACATTGAGTCGACTTTTTTGTTTCAAGAAATTAACGAATTAAGCAATCAGTTAGATTAATTAGTTTTTTCATTCGAACAAAAATAATTGGACTATTATTTTGCTAATCTTAGAAAAGTATATTTCATGAGAAAAAATGCTTTATTTCAGAAACAAGGAAGGAAAAAGAAATAGAATACAAAATTTACATTATATACATTTCCTCAGCTATCACATCAGAAGCTAAGCATTTTTCCCCGCAAGTGATAACATGGGCTTTATAACTGAAACACTTTAAACAAGTAAAATGTTCATGTTAAAGTTTGAGTCTGCATGTAACCCGTTTCCTATTACCTAGAATCAACCCAATTCTTTTCTTCGTATATTTAAAAGATAGATGAAATAGATAATATGCAAATATCTTGAAGTAATGGATTGCGTGATAGAATAACTTAACTAGCAATTATGAATAGACAAGTTAAACACATTTATATAAAGTTATAATACAACTAAACCAAATGAAATTTATAGTTCTCAATAATGAATACAATTATTATTCTATTTGAATAAATCATGACTGTAGAAGCCCTTTTTGAATATTAAATTTTAAAATCGCCGCACACAAAGAATGTGAAAGTTAAAAATAGTTTAAATTCGAACACAGTATCATCATCACAGATTAAAAGGTTTTTACTAAAAATTAAAAACAATAACAAGAACTTTCTTTATAACATAATTTTAAACCGACGATAAGATATTTAAGATTTTATTCGAATAAAAATAAATCTCATTATTAATAAGAAATTACGGTGATTTTTTTTCTTTTAAAAATATAAAAAAAAAATCTCATATGAATACAATTTAGACACTAAATTTTCCTTTTTTTCTTTGTCTGAAATTGAAATGTGTTGATTAAATTTTACAGAAAATAGCACAAATTAATGGTTTCTATTACAATAGAAGTAAAAGATAAGGAAAAGCAAGAATTCATAAAGACTGATTGATTCAAATACTCACTTGACAGAATTTTTGTCAATTATAAATCAAAAATATAAATTAAGCACAGAAAATGTATTTGTAAATATTTTCTATCTCTCAGGAACATTTTAACGTGTTTCGTTTTTAGTACTTACATAATAACAAATGACCATCTAGATCTGACACTATCATCATTTATTTTTCCTTTGTAACAAGTAATTACAAAAACACGTAGTCATTTTATCAGGCTGGGAAAAAACGCTCTTTTCAATCCCAGTCGAAATTAAATTTGTTCCACCAACATTTTTTTTTTCTTTTTCTTAACTTAGCGAGAGCAAATTTTTATTATCCTTCCATTTCTTTGCACCCTCTTGCATAATTAAAAGCCAAGCTCTTCTTGGTATACTGAGGAAGTTTTAAAGTGAATTAGCTTTACTAAAAGTAACTTTGCTTATTTTCTTGTTAATATTTTTCAATGGTTTTCTATCGTAATTGATAACACAAAGAGAATGCTCACACATGCGGCACATGTGTTTATATGCATTAAATAAAGGCATTATTTAATTCTATGTATTGATATAAAAAGAAAAATGCAATTTAATATATACAGATAAATCTCTAAAAGTTTAGTTTGAACCCTTGAAATGAAATGGAAAAAAAAGTTAGTTACTTGTAAATCCTTTTTGAAATTCAGAATATAACATTAATATAAGCTTTTGAAATGTGAAATAAAAGACATTCATTCAGTAGTTTGTTCTTCTATACAGATGAATAAATTTCGAAATTTATATGTTGAAAGCAGGAGTTCGTTAAACGCAGCTTATAGTAATGTGGTTAATATTCAAGGCATCTCGAGCTATTGTTAAGTGTCTCTATATAATAGTATTATATTATTATTATATAAAGTGCATGTTTTTCATAAGGTATTATGGAAAAATTTAAGGGGACACAGTATGATTCAATTGACAAAAATATGTCAAAATATTAAAAGCAATTTTTTTAGCCTAAATTATTCTTTATATACATTTCTATAACCTCACAAAAGTTAAAAGCTCTAAACTTACAAAACGCTGAATTATGATAGTTTTTACGTTCGTTTTTATTCTCATCCCTATGGCAAATTAAAACTTTAAACTTACTTATCTCAGAAAGGTAAAATAATTAGTTTGTCTTCATTTAAAATGCTAAGGCTTTTTTTCTATTGTGCCTAATGCTTTGATTTTTTTTACCTATTGCTAATAGTACATGTAACGAAAGTTGGTATGCATTTTTGAAACAAAGTAATACTTATTTTTTAAAAAATAACTAAATTCAGAATTTATTTAATTTATTTAATTAATATTTAAGCTATTTTCAATAAGCATTCATAAAAGTATTGTACAAATACCAATCATGCTATCGCAAAACCCATACCAACCTTTGTTATACATATTTTGACGTACTTGTGAATGAAATTTCATCCTTGTACGTAAATTTTTGTAGGAGGAGTAGCATTTTAAAATCACTTCATAAGTTTTAAGTTTTTCCCTTAAAAAATTAAATGCTTAGCTTTTTATTAAATTATTAGCACAAAATCTGATTTACATAGTACACACACATAGGGAGCAACAAAAAATACTTTAAAAATCCTTAAATTAAAAATTTGGGGGTAAATCATACCATGTACCTTTAAACACAGAAAAAATTCAAACATCGAGAAACATTTGATAATTACTGGGCTTAAGATGTGAAAGTTATGTATAGTATATAGAATAAATAATTCATTAACTAACGAAAAGTTATATTGTTTTTTAAAATATAATACTATTCCTGTATGTTCTAGTCAGTTATGATAATGTCCTTTATATGTTAAGGAAGTGTGAAAATTATTTCAAAAACATTTCAGTCTAAAATGGTTTCCATTTTAGATTCAGTCAGTAATTTTAGTCAAGTGATTGAGTGTATGTTAACGGGGCACTAGAGGGTAACACAAGGGCTATTGGTGACGGTTCTCGTAATTTTGTACTCTCGTCAAGTGACGAGGCTGACTGAGATAATAATACCTCTCAGAGCTTCCACCTCACGCCAATGAGAGGACATTGAGCCTTGACAGATTTAACATGCATAAGCCCTCCCCACTGAGGGTCTTCCCTGGTAATAGGCATGAATTCATGACACTCCAGCCACGAGTCCATGAAAATAACCACTAGGCTACTACGGTCATCTAACATTAGCCGAAGATATTCTTAAGAGAAATAGATTTGCAATAATATATACTTTTTACATTCATAAATTATGATATACAATCAAACCTCTATATTGCGAATTTTTCTATACAACGAACTTTTTCCTGGAACCTTGAACATTTCACGATTTTCTTCGTAAAATAACCCCTCTGTAGCGAAGTGCATTTTCTATATAACGAACTTTTTCTTTCGCGATTCAATTTTTGCTCTCCTTTTTTTTAAAAGTATTTCTGAAAAAATTTCAAGTGATTCTCTCTTTAATACATTTTATTGTGGCCATAAATCTTGAAATGGTTTTATTAGATCATAACTCGCCGAGAGCAATCGAGTTCTGGACGTTTCATCCAAGAAGTGCAGCCCTTAACCCCCATTGCCCGGTTCACTAGAAACATCTTCGATAACCTCTTACACCAGTGTTTCTCAAACCGTGG
>BMAV01004532.1:0-29373 GCA_019973955.1 Trichonephila inaurata madagascariensis | reverse complement strand
AATATTTTATTATCATTTACACTACAATACACTTATAAATATATAAGTACTGCACAATCTATTTTATTACTAATTTAACAATACTAAGTTAAGAACAAGTTTAATAATCACCAGTGACCCTATGGATTTGTCATGTATAAAATTATATGCCAACATTAACACTTATCTTAATAATTTGTACGGTTTATAATAAATTCCTTAAATGCCGATCAAAAATTATGTGATTCGTTCCCAATGCCACCGTTTAACACGTAAGTAAGCGTATGGGGTGTATTAGGGGGGTAGAAAAGGAATAATCAATCCTCTGAAATAAGTAAATCCTTCGCAAACACTGTCAAGGTCATTTTATTGCTTTCCAAAGCCATCAGAATAATTTTCTGGATAGCAATTCACAAAAAAGATAGTACTTCGAAAAGACGTATATATACGTCTGGGGCAATTAGCACACTGGCTGAGCGAAGTGTTTATATACGTCATGGAGTCTTAAGAGGTAAAAGTCGTATTGTAGGTTTAGCGTCAAAGTATAGTATTATTGAATTTAATACATCATTATTGTATGGAGGGGGGGGGGGGCGCGAGGCAAATTTTGATTGAATGTTGGGGCGAAAGCATTGAAAGTTTGAGAAGCACTGTCTTACACCCTCAGTGGAGTTGACCCGTTTCCCCTTGTTCTAATTATAAAACAATGTATGTTTAATATTATTTTTTTTTGTATGCTTTAAATTATAAAATGTTCTTAAAATTCATTTTTAGTAAAAAAATTTTTTTTATATAAAAAAAATAATGATATATTCTACATTATTTTTTTTTTTTTTTTTTTTTTTTTTTTTTTTTTTTTTTTTTTTTTTTTTTTTGATTGATCAGATATATAAAATAAACATATATTAATTTTAAAAAAGGTGTGAATAATTACTTTTTTTAACATATAGTGTTTAGGAATTTAAAATTTGAAAAAAAATGTGGTTTATTAAGTATACTAAAAGATGAACCTCTATATAACAAAGTTTCCATATAGCGAACCTTTTTCCGGATTTAGCGACTTCGTTATACAGAGGTCCGACTGTAATTTAATCATATCATTTAAATCCAATAAAAGAATATAGATTACGTTATAATGCTTTTTTAAGGAAATATTAATTTAAATTTGTTTAAATGCAGAATAAAATCGTTTATTACAAGAAGAGTTTTAACAGCTTCCCGTAATACATCTTGATTTTCAGTAGTTTTAATTTTGTTGTGGGTTATTAACTTTAGAACTTGAAACTTACACTACTAATTCAAAGCCATAAAATCAAAGTACCAGGAATCAATCAATTTGACATCAAAGCAATAAATTCTTCTTCAATGTTGCCATTTATTTGAAAAGGAAGTCTTCCATTTACGTCTTATTGGAAAGCGATAACACTCGAAATTTAAGGCAGAGGGTGTAAAATTGCTTTAAATTCCTTCGGCTTTTTTTTCCCAGCAAGATAGTTTTCTCTTCTGAAAGATACATACTTCAGAAGATTGTAACTACTAGAGTTTAGTACAGTAATAACAAAACTATATAGGAGTGAAAATTTTTGAAAGATATCTGAAGGTAGTATTTGAAGTGCATAGCGCCTGTAAAGAAATTTCTCTTGTTCAAAATAGTCTACAGATAAAAAAAAATCGATAATCGGATTGGTAGAAAAATTTTGGTTGCCACCTATGAAAGTATGAGAAAAGTTTTGTAGTGAAAGAAATTCACTTTCAAGGCTATCAGAATCAGAGCAGAGAGAAATATGATTCGAACGTAAGAAATAGCATAAAAATAAATGGAATGAAACAGAACAAAAACGAATACTGGAGGAAAAAAATGTGTAAAATATTTTTATTTTGAAGTAAATTTCTAAAAATAGATGACTTTTTATAAAATTTATTTTTTAACTTACATTTATATAAAAACTACAATAGAAATCAATATTCCAACTAAAAATGAGAGTTGAATTCCGTGAATATATTGTCCACTGGTGATAGATGATTCTCAAAGTTTTGAGCAAGGATCAAAGGATGAGATCAATATTTGAACTGGTACCTCATTTTCTATAACCACGTCACCCCACATGAAGTCTTTGAGCTGACAGATTTAAATCATTTCAGTTACATAATGGTCTCACGAGTAATTAATTAATTATTTTAGTTAATTAATAGTTCTTCAAACAGTTTGAATATTAATACAGTGTTTCTCAAACTTTCAATGTTTAATCATAATTTTCATCTCCCTCCCCCCTCCAAACAATAACTATGTATTGAATTCAATAATACTATACTTTGACACTAAAGCTACAATACTACTTTAACCTCTTAAGTACCACCGGCGTAGATCAACGTCTCGCTCAGCCAAAGCGTTAACTACCCCGGACGTATACATACGTCTCTCCAAAGTACGATCCTCTCTGTGCACTGCTATCCATAAAATTATTCCGAAGGCCTTGGAATGCAATAAAAAGAACTTCGCAGTATTTGCAAAGGATTTATTCCTTTAAGAGGATTTGCCTATTTGTTCTATTTCTCCCCTCCCCCTCCCCCCTAGTACACCACATTCGCATACCTACATGGAAACGGTGGCATCGAGGAGCTAATCGCATACCTTTTTATCGTCAGTTAAGGGATTTATTATAAACCGTACGTATTATCAAGATAAGTGTTAATTTTCGTATATAATTTTATATATGACAGGCTTAACTAAGTATTGTTAAATTAATTATAAAATGCATTGTGTAGTACTGATACATTTATAAGTGTATTATATTAGTGTAAATGTGTTTTATTTTTTAGTATGTCAGAATGTATTTCGCTTCTTTACTTACAGTAAATTACAATATATTTTTTTTAAATAATCTTTTGTTTTTGTCTTTTCAATATATGCTCACGCCCCCCCCCCTCGTAGAGTTATCACGCCCCTTTGAGGGGCGTGCCCCACGGTTAGGGAAATGCTGTTTTAGTAGTTAATAGGAGAAAATGTTTTAATCTGTTTATTTACGTATTCCTCAAATTCCCTGCAAAAACTTCCCAATCAGGATTGTAAAGAAAATATTTTATAAAGATATTTATATAGTCATAAGTTAAATCTCCTGCCCACTTATGTCTTTATTTTTTCCCAGAAAATTGCGACAACTTTAAAGTAGCATTTTCATCAAAATACATAGATAAACTGAAGCAAAAGATAGTTTCGTTATTCTACAGAAGATTTCAAATCTAAAAAGCTGCATAAACTCACCAGTACTTCGAAATTAATGTAGTTAACGTATTTACTACTGGATTGGTACTAAGAAATCTGGTATTTACTTAGCGGCAGTCATTTAGCCATCAAATAATCAAATTGCCTTTTTGCACATAAAATATTTCTCCTAAAGCAAGAATTCTCGCACGCATGCCTTACTTCCTATTGACGTATTTAAAAATGCTATCTAAAAAACACCCGAAATTCCCTTCATAAGAAACGTTTAAGTTGTATATTAAGAAGACATAATTATTCAATGCACAAAGGATTAGTTATTAGAGTAGTTATACTACACCTAAGGGACTCTTGTTCTCTAACAAAGCTCATTAATAGTTTCTTTCGGGTTCCCGAGTCCTTAAGAGGGATGGTGTCGAAATTTGGGGAGTGGGGTGCCGCATGATATACCACCATAGTTACTTGACGGAATTTCATAACTATAAAGTCCATCACCAATAGTAATCATGTAGCTTCAAAATGAATAAGACCTCCAAGTATTACATCGTGCTTATATACAGGGTGGCTCCAGATTCATGGTACAAACTTTAAGGATAGATACAGGACAATGTAACAATCATTTTTTGTATTGGAATGTACGGGCTCAAGTGAAGCGGTGAGGCCCAAACAGGGAAAATAAAAGAAAAGAGAAATGGAGTTATCGGTTGGTTTCATTTCCAGTAGGGGGTAGTAGATATCAAGACGCCGTTCAATATGATGCATATCAGTAGGGGAAGCTTCACTCACAATTGTGCTGATGTTTACGATGGGAGACTTTATGTATGCCGAAAATACAGAGATGCATTACATGTACGGAAGTGTAAATGGTAACGTCAGAGCTGCGCTACGAATGTACCACGCGCATTTTCCTGATCGACATATGCCAGATCACAGAATATTATAGCCGTTACATCCTCAACTTCGTGAAACACGCTAGTTCCACGTCATCAGATATGATGCTGGTCGACATAGAGCTGTACGTAGTTTATACCTGGAAGAAAGCATCTTAAACGTTTTAGCTGTTAGACCAGAGTCAAATACAAGAGCTGATGCTCATCACGTAAATGTGAGTCAGCAGACTGTTTGTAGAGTGTTAAACGAAAACCTCTTCCATTTTCAGCGAGTACAAGCTTTGGATCCGGCAGGAGGTGGTACAGTAATGTGAGCTGCAGCTGGCCTTCATATTTCATGTGTGCTGAACAGTTATAAAGAGTTATTATAAACATTACGCTTGTCAACGATGCTTTCAATAAATATTTTGTCTTTTCTTTCATCTCTTATTTTTTGTGTTTGTGCCTCACCTCGTCACTTGCACCCATGCATTCCTATACAATAAATGATTGTTTCAATGGGCTGTACCTACCCTTAAAGTTTGTACCATGAATTTGGAACCACCCTGTATTGCATTTTAATATATTTAAGTTTTTTGTGATTTATATATATATATATATATATATATATTCTGAAATATTTTGACAACCGGTTCTCTCGCCCTTGAGGTTTAGTACTCCATAGCAAAAGGAATTTAAAAATGAAATCGTGGACTTGGAGAAATGATCTTATTACTGCCTATTGTGGAGTACTTGAAGGAAAATTAGCAATTGATTTTAGGCATTACGGCTAGTCAATGAAGATGCCATTTAAACTAATCTTTCATATATTTTACACTTCAGTAACACGCAGCATGAGGATAATAGATATAAATAACATTAATTTAAAAATAATTTTATTTGGGAAATTCTTCCCTTTCTAGGCTGATTGAAGATATTTGAGTGAGGCTTCTTTTTTAATAAAAGATATAGTAAATCTTTAACTGGGGAACATGGACTTTTACAAACATGAGCTTACTGAGTCTTTAACGAAACACAGGACTTGAGGAAATAAATTTCCTCTTGGTTTTCATAAATTTAAAAGTTAAATTTCTGTATATACTAATTTACCTCGTACAATGAAAAATAACATTAATGTTTTTAATGTTGAAAGTTGAAACTGTAACTATGTGGTCATTTAAAATACGAGTATTTATTAATCACCTCTGTTCTTTTCGCTATGGAAAACAAACGGTATAATTCACATTTTCTGAAATTTTAAACTCAGCTGTGTTACTCAAAAAATTAAATGTAATATAATATTATATAGGGAAACGCGTTTCTTGAAGTAACTGAAAGAGTGTTCAATAGTTTATTGTGTCAACATAGTATTTTCCTAATGAACTTTTTCAAATTAATATAACGCAATCGTAGCATTATTGTATTATTAAAAATATCAATGAAAGACAAATCTTGCTCCATACTGTTTTTAAATTCCTGTAGTGACAAGAGGATTGCTACAGCCTTAAAATATATATTGTAATAATATGCACATTCTGGTTATATTATTCGTAGTAAATTTAATGGATAATATGTATAAAAAAATAAAGGTAATAATTATTAAATTTAATTAATATTTATTTATAAAATTACTCTTTTCTGTATAGTTAATGATTACAAATTACAAAATCTGTACAACAGTTAAAATATTAGCTAATGTACTCTGTATACAAACTTCATTATTTCTTTATATAAAATAGATATCCTGTATTAAAATATCTCCAAACCTTCAAATATCGAAATATATTAATATTAATTGGTATATTTTTATTGGTATATTGGTACATTTATTTAAATTAATCAACTTTTATGTAATATTTAAATTTCACTTGAAAAATATGATTCAATCATCATTCATGTTTGTAATTCTTACTCTTTGATACATTTTCCATAAAATAAGATCAAAGTTTTAAAAAGAACAAGATTATTTTAATATTTATTTAAATATATTACTCTTGGTTGTGATAAACAATTTATAACTCTGAAAATATTTAAACAGTTGACATTTTTATCATAAAATTATATAAAGTAAGTTTAAAATATTTTTCTTCAAGGATGTATCCATAATTCACAATTTAATTATGGGTTCCAATCCTATTTTTTTTTCAAAAATAATTTATTTTGTTGATTACCAGTGCTTTGAAATTGTGCGTATAAATGCACAAATTTTTCTTTCATTAGAAATATGGCAAAATGAAAATTTCTATTTAATAAATGTTTTAACACTTCCAACGCTTATACTATGAAAACCCTTTACAATTAACACATTAGAGTTTTTAAAACTATATGCGTTCTCTTTATTAAAAAATTCAACTAAAAAAATTAATCGTTATCGTTCAAATACCAATAATTAAATTGGCTTATTTTCGTTCTTTTATGTATATATCTACTTTTCTTCCTATCTACAAAATTATTGCCATGTATTCCAACTTACCTAACTTCGCTTCGTTCACTTCTAAGAGTTGTCCCGTTGAATGAAACGTGCTAACGGACTTGGACTTTAGCTCAACTGAATTCTGTTGTGCCAAACGTGAAAATAACATCTCGTTGGAAACGTATAGCAAAGCTCGCACTTTCGCGCTTCGCCGGTTGGTAGCAGAGGGCGCTTCAATCGACTCATCTCATTGGAGGGCTCTTATCTAAAGTCAGTAAAAGAGATAAGAAAGAATGAGTCCCACTCGCTTCAGGTGAGAAGTTGTTGAAAAATCTTTGATGGAATTTCAGTGCTTACGATTCGTATTCTTAGGAAGTGCAAATATTTCCTAAGTAATGTGCTTTAAACATTTAGTCCTTTAAGCAAAGATATTTTAGATCTTTGTTTGTGTCGGAAGTTCGAGTTCTTGTTAATGAAACTGAAATATTTTTGAGAAACTTAAATGTTTGAGTTAATTGTTAGGTAATGAGTTCCAAGATTTTTTCCAATTAAACTCTTTGATTTTTAAAATCAATTTAGGAAATATAAACATGTCTATTCTTTTCTTGTAAACAAATTCATTGAACCTAATTTAGAGAGCATAGTGTGTGTAAAGAAACGGCTAGATCTTATGTTTTATATTTTCAGCAAAAAAATATTCTTTGAAAGAAAAACACAAAACTTATTTTAGGTTATCTCAATTTATTTAATAAAAATAACCATCACGTAAAAATTCCACCTTTTATATTGATGAAATTTAATGTAAAATGGGAACATTCAAAAATAATAACCATATAATTATATAAAACTCATTTAAGTTTAAGGATTCAAATATGTGTGTATTTATCTACACAATTAAGATGAGATTTTTATTTAAGTTAAATGAGGTAAGGTGAAATAAAAAGAGCATATTTTTCATCTTGACAGAATTCTCGCAAAATAATACATTCTAAAATTTATAAATAAAATATGTATTAGTACTTCTGTACAATGAAAGAAAATCATCTGAGACAAAAATATGTATTACTTAATTGAATTTTTAAAAACAGAGTTATTTTTAAGAAGCAACCTAAATCATAATTTAACAGATTTTGATTTTAAAAATGATAAAATTACTCTTACGATTTAATAAGACTTCAAAAATCTTATGCTCTAAATTTTTGTGAGTGATTTATAACAATGTTTCTACAAAAAGGACTTTAAAGGAAAAACAATAGATAAGTTTTAAGTTTTAAAAAATAAGAATATTCTATAATAATCATACTATGCATGCAAAAATGAAAAATGATACAATCATACACAATTCGTTTTTAAAAAATATTATTCAGTATATTTAATTACAAATATAATTACTTAAAATCCTACTAACACTGTAACGAACGGGCCGTCCCGTTCATTAGTGTTTCGGAGTTAGAATGAAGATCGGCCATAGTCTGAACAATTATAATTTGTTATTTCTTTACTAAATTTCAACAGCCCAGGGTAGGAAATGTACACTTCTATAAAGTATAGGAGCAACTACACGGTAGAAAGAATATTTAATAATTTATAATGATTCAATTAAATTACGCTTAAAGCTCTTTGGTTACTTACAGTCTGAATTACCGTAATTCCTTTCTCAGCTACTCAACTTCTGCTCAATATTATTCAACTATAACATTAACTAAATCGTCAATTAACGATCTTTAAATGCTAAGCAATTAATCGTCGTGCCACTTTCGTCTAGCTTTCCACTACTTTACGTTAATCACTAACTTCTGTCATCTAACTCCTAACCTCTCTCTCTCTGTCTCGTACCTAAAAGTTAATGCTTAAATATAAGCCTTCATTTACATAAACCGTGTCTTCTTGGGGAAAAAAGTTTCAACAGAACAACATTTTTGAGAAATCAATTTTCCCAAAAGGATTAGTGAGAGATTCGCGGATAGACCCGTTACAACACTAATTCAAGAAAAATGTTATCCTTAAGAAAGTTAAAACCAAAATAACACCTTAAAAACTACCCTCAATTTAATATTTAGAACGCTCGCCTAACCAATTTATCACCAAAACTGTATCTTACTCTATTACACTATTCCTGTTTTCCCTTCATTTAGCCAAAGGGCATTAGCCTTCAAATTAAATTTCTGTAATTTTGTAGAAAAAATAATATAAGCTGCGAGCACGAAACGGTGCAATTTTCCCCAAAAAAAATCATTCTGCTTTCTCAAATTAATGAAACATTTAACAAAAGAAGGAATAGGCATAGAGGTTATAAATACGTTTGTTATGATGAGTGCTTCAATTGAGCTACTGGATAAGCAGACAGTCAGCTAAAATGAGACTGATTAATCGAGTATATGCTTAATAGGAATAAATATGAAACCTAAAGAATACTATTTTTTGTTTATTTAATAAAAAAATTCACAGAGAAAATACCTATTAAATCGCTGTTTTAAAATCACAAAACTGGTGATTATTTAAATTTTAGAATACACGCTTTATTGATAAATTAAAACTTTTTGTGTGTAAGGAAGAATATTTTTGAGAAAGTTTCATGCTTACTTTCGAAATCCATTTTCAAAAATAAATTTTCTTTTGGAATCTATGTGTACAATTTCACTATAGGAATATTTAAGTGAGTATGATCTCTCTCTGTCATACTACGCTACCTGATACTAAGCGCAGTGAAAATAATAATGAAAAATAGCTGTAGCATTTTTACAAAGGGAATTGGGTAAGTCATTTTGACAGTAAAGGATGTCAAAATATATCAAATAGTGATAGAATTCTAGTACCAATTCCTACAGTATTTTTATTATTTATATATTTATTTATACCTAATGTATTGTCTCTACAATTAAACCAAATTGGTTTCCGTACAATCAATTTTGAAGTTTTATTTAACTAAACATTTCAGTTTAATTAAATATCTGCCTAACTATTCAATATTTAAGCATGCAATGTTGTAACAAATAATATTTATTTGTGCATGTGTTATTTATATCTTTTTACTATAAAAGTATTAAGCACACCAGTTATGGATAATGTTTTATTATACTTGATACAATATTAATTTTTTTTTTTCACACAAAGCAAAATATACAAAAGATATAATTTTAAGCTTTATATGTACGTTATTTTTAAAGTAATTCCCTTCTTCGAGTACGTTAGAAAATAAAATAAAAGAAATTTATGAGGTAAAATACATTTAACCTTTAGTTATCGAAAGAATTTTTTTTTAATTCAAGTGGATTTCGTATTTTTAGAAATAGAAAGTATTTGAAAGTGATATAATTTTTTTCTTACTCAGTAGAAGAACACTCTTATTTTATAACTCAATTTAACCACGAAACCAATTCTTTGAAACTAAATCTCCTATTTGAAAAGTTATTTTCGAAATTGCGATAAGGATTTCCGTTCCTTGAGAAATTGAAACCAACAAGTTTTTAAAACATTTTTACAAATTACTTTAAACTCGAACAAACAACGACTGGGATACAATGGTCAGAAATAATGAAGTTTCCGATAAATAGAAAGCCCCTTTTTTTTACCTCCGAAATTGTTCTTGTAATAGGGTACATCATAGGAAACAAACTTATAAATTGCCATACCTTATTTTCATTATCACACGACATTACGTTGATAATGATAATCATTATCACGTTATAATGACATTTTTGAAATTAAATATGGATTATACAGGCTTTGAGAGGTTAGTGTATAATAAAAATTATATTTATTTTCATTAATTAATTTAACCTTTATTTAAAGTTATAGCTATGATTTTCCAGAAATTTGATGTATGTTTAAGGGTGTCTTATACACCGGAGAGTACAGTACTTTTTACTGCAATAATTTAAAAAGCACCTGTCTTTTAATATTTCTTGAATTAATTTACATGGCGCGGTAGCCTAGTGGTCAATTTCACGGACTCGTGGAGGATGTGTCATGAGTTCTAGCCTAGTTCCACTGAAGACCCGCCAACTAGAGGGGACAATGCAGGTTTAATCACTCGAAGCTCTAAGTCCTCCCTTGGCGTGGTGTGGAAATTTGAAGAGAGGTGGAAGTTTAATTGACGTCCTCACACTGGAGTAGCTAGTTTTGAATGGGTACTGTATCCAAATCCCTTCGGCGCTTTCTTTTAGATATGATAACCCTATTAGTGGAACTGTAGTTACACATGTTGGGGCCACTATAGCTTGGGGGTCCCATATCATTGATACGGTGTTATCTACTCCCTTGCGTCCTCACTATTTGATCGGGGTTCATAGCCCTCATGTTGCTTCACAGTGCGAAATAAATCAAGTAGAATCCGTTAATTTATTGATCGCATTACAAGTTTAAATGGGTTTCTCTTTCTAAACGAATATCTTATTATGAAAAATTATATTTTTTAAACTTTTTATACAGAACATTCAATATACATTTGTTATTAATTGAATTAAATTTCAAAAATCTGAAATAGTATTATTTCATAAACTTTTACTAAGAGGCTATATAAAACTATGTTTTAAATCAATGTCAATATTAGAAATCTGGATCTAAATATATCTGAAAAAATATCTCGAAAATTATTAAAACTAAAATTACTACTTTTGTTAATATACTATATATATATATATATATATATTACAACCAGAAATAATAGTAAACAAAATAAAAGCCAAAATTCAGACTAAAATATATTTTTCATTAATTATTTAACATTTGGCTGCAATTTAACCTATTTATTCATGCTCAGTTTAATTTACAAATTTACACGAATTTTCAAAACTGGAATTTTATTTACAATTTTTCTACAAACTTAAAGACTGTTGTTTAGTTTCGATTTTTTTTTAAATTCCATTTTCATGACTATTAAGAAAAATACTCTTCTTTATCAAGCATATTTTTTAAAAAAAAAATTTCAGGAAAAATTGTGTAGTAAACTATATCCTAACAAACGAAAAGAAATGTATTAAATTATAAATATCTTTTTAAATAATAATTCCATTCAAAAGTTTTCTTGATTAGACGGTGGAAAAGTTTGTTGAAGTCTTCTAAGGGGGAAAAATTCCTTTTAATTCCTGGTTTATAGTCTGTTCTTTCTTACTAATAAGCCAAATGAGTATTTTTCTAAAAAAAACTCACTGAATTACTTAATTGTGAACGAACACCTTAGGCGATGTTAAATGCCTATTAATAGTTTGAAAATACTTCTTGGCTATTTAAGAAAGTATTTTCTTCCGTAACTATCAAAAGAATTCTCTTTTCTTTCCTTAAGTGGATTTTTCCGTCCTTCGTATCCTGTGATTTCTATCATTAAGGATATTTGTTTCTTTCAGTTTATTCTCAGGTGTTTAAACAAAAGAAAAAAAAGACTCTGAGAAATCTATTTATTGATTGATTGATTTGATAACTTTACCTTATAATGAAATCGTGATTTGTAAATTAGGTTTGCTATTGAAGCTGATATGAAATAAGAAAGAAGAGATGCGATTGTAAGGGTAGAAGGATGGGATTGCAACTGTAAGGTGTAATGGTTAATGTTTTGAGTGCACGAATTATAGATTGAAGCTTACAAATATGAATTTATCCAAATCAGGGATGGACAATTGTTTTGGCTCCAGTGCCACATTGAGAAAGCGGAGGATACTGGAAGTCTGCATCTTTTTAAAATGATTGCATTCGGGTACAAGCTGTTAGTAACAGAGAGGAGGAAGACCCTTAGTAATCTTAAGGTATCCAACTAAGTCCTGAACCGTTATTTTGCAAAAGCGTATAAATGGATAATATTTATGATATTTAGTGTCATTTAGATTAGAAAATGTATATAAAATTGTTCTAAGCATATTATTACAATAAAAAATTATTTAAGTACAATATTTTGACAAAAAAAGGAACATAGAATGACCCATTTTCAAAATATTCTCATTTGTGAAAAATGCTTCTATTATAATAATATTTTTCCTGTATGTAGCTCAGACCTCTCTACAGAGGCTCAACTAGAATTTTTGAAATATATAACTTAGAAGTAGGTTTATTCAAATTTTACAACAACAGAGGGGAGCAATTTTAAGAAAAAAACGCCGATAATTATTTCAATGGGTGGTAACTCTGAAAATAATGTGAATTTTTCAAAAATTCTAATTCAGACTCTCTGGAGAAGTCTTTACTTTATATAAGGGAAATATTACCATTTTAGAAGCATTTCATATAAAAGGAGAACATTTTGAAAAAAGATTATTCTTAGTTAATTTTTTGCCAAAATATTTTATTTAAATCATTTTTTTCTTTTGACAAAATATCCTTAAAGCAATTTTATACATGTATTCTAATCTAAGTGACACTAAATATTATGAAAATTATCCATTTATGTGCTTTTTTAAAATCACAGTTCCGGACGTAATTGGATACCTTAAGTGTTGATTGGGTGCAGAGTTATTTGAACCAGCCACCTTGGGGTCTTAAGTGTACGCCTTACATCCCTTCCTTAGACTACTAAGACGAAAGGAATCCCTATTAAGAACAGTCATGCAGGGCTTTTATTCCTGTCCTTTATTGTTTGCGACTTGAAAAAATGGTCGCAACGCGATAAAAGTGAAACTTCTTTGGCCACGTGGGAACATTAATTATTTGCCCTAATATTTCAAACTGACCATGTACATGTCTCAATCGCCTAATTTGCATGAAAGGTATCCGTGGCGAAATGAGTCTTTCCGATATCAAATCCAAAGTAGAAAGATGTGCTTTAATTTTTGGGTATACAAAACCATTATATTTTTGATAAATTTGGTATACTTTTCCTACTTAAACTTTGTCGGTGATTGTACCATGCTTTAATGTCTTCTAAATAAATTCCCAGTAAAATATTATTGTGCTCAGCAAGAGGTGTTCTCAAATCATCTCTAAACCATAATCTGTCACAAATAGAACACCCGTGACTTTAAGGATTATTCTTTGTGAGTAGTTTTATGGGAATCCTCTGCCTTTGTAAAGTAAGATAGAATTTATTATCGATTCACATGCATCAATTTCAACACGCACTAGACTTGTTGAGGGCTCTGTAGTTGATGGCACAGGGTTGTTCACAAAGTCCTATTCAACGCAAATGAAAAGTGAAAAAACAAATTAGCTGCCGAACACATCGCCATGTAGCCAACAATTTAAAGAAATATTTCAAAAAGGCACGCTTTTGCTGCGAAAGCTATTTTTTCTACACCGTAATGCAGACACTAACAACCGTTGATAGATGGGGGGAAAGGACCTCCAATCGGAAGGCGGGTAATCATCCAACTTTTTCACGGATATGAGGCAAGTCACGTGGTGTTCTCACTCCCCCTTTTCCTCCCGCTCGCTATCACGTCACCATGACGACGATTTGGGGGATAGGGAGGGAAGACTAGTTCCTTTCGCTTTTTCACCCTAACGCAAAACTGGGCAAATTTTTCATTCACTCTCGAGCCCAAAGAAGTTTCACTTCAAAAGGAGGCTCAGCTGCACAATAATTAACTTTGCAGCTCAGAAATACAATTTATTCTGCATTATATTTTATTTGTACCATATAAAAAATTAATCATATAAATTGAATAAAATAGTATAAGTTTTATTCAATTAATTTGTTGTGCCCATTTCATATCATCTATAGCTGCAAAAGCTATCTTATTTTAAAATCAGTTTAACGTTGCATATATACTCTATCACATTTTTCTACAATTTTATTTTAAATCAGGAGTGAGATTGCTATTTGACGGTGGATTTTCTGAATGCCTTAGTGGGCTGCATGGGACACATAGACCACTATTCGCCCTCCCTTGGTTTAAGTGAAGCTGGAGTTTGAGCTTGAAGGACTGTGCCTCAAAACGTCTCTTAAATCTTAGTGATTTTTTTAAACATTTTGGTGAGGGTTTGAGCTTCGTTTAGATCATATTTTATATATAGCTCTAAAGTATTATTATCAGAGTAAATAAAAGGAGTTGTGTTTTGCACTGTGTCTATTGATTATTTGGCTCCAAACATTGATCATTGCAATATTCAAAATATGATAGTGGCAATATCATGATCATTGAAATAAGCAAATAAAAGAACTAATACTATTATAATCGTACATCTTATCGTTAATAAACAATAAGATCTATCGTTTTATGCGTAATAAGAAAATACGCATTTAAGTGTAATCGAAGAAATACTTATCCTTAATACATTTATTTTATATTTTGTTTGAATATTAAAAGTATTTTAAAGCTATGGAAAATTTCGTAAGGCGTATTTAAGATTGATGTGTAATTAAAAAAATATCAAATACATTTTGTTTTAAGAAAATGTAACATTAAATTAAAGGAGAAAAATCAGCTGTCATAAGTTCTATACAGAATAATCTGACGAACTGATCCATGTTATTTCCCTTAAATGCTTGTACGTTCCTTAAAAATGTTCAATTAATGCAATGAAGTAAAAAAAATAAGATTTCCAAGTTTTTAAATATTTTGAAGTATTTAGTAAAACTCAAAATGAAGTTTCCATGTATATGACAATTACATTTCTCCCCCATTACTTATATAAGTCATAATGCAAATAGGTGTGCAAAGGATGATTTGTGTTAAGACAAAATAGATCTTGGAAGACATTATATGCTAAAAATATATACTGGCATGTACACTGAATCTTATTAAAAACTGATGTTTAAATCATTTATAAATGAAAACAATGAGAAAAATAAAATTATACTAAATTCAAATTGCATTTACAGCTTTTTATTAATATAATTAAAATATTGAACTTTTTAGTTTAAACGATGTATTTACCTTATGAAGAAAATTTAAACTTGATACATATTTTTGAATAGGAAAATATTACGACGTTAATATTACATTTAAATTTCTCTATCCTTCTGCAGACACAATATTTTACTATATTACTCATTCCTGTTTAATTAAATCGAATTTTTACAGTGTAAAATATGTTCCCGATTTAATCCTCTGTATTTGGTGTTATAAAAATTTTATTTCAGACATTTTTAAATTTTAAGGAAGCAGTATGTTAAATGTATAACTGTTTATAATTAAATTAGCTTTATAGTGAGACTTAATAGCAAAATGTATTCCGACTTTGAGACTAAAACTAATATAAAGACAAACTTAACATTAAATTTAAAGGAACATAATCACACGTATAATCACATTTTTCACAAAATTGATGAAAACATTAATTAAAATGAACCATTTAAAAATATTTTAGAGTATATTTTGAACAAAAATTTTTTTTTTTCTAGAAGCATTTTTATATAAACGCAGTAACTTATTTTTTCAAAAAAATGAAAACTATGATTTTTACAAACTTAGAAATATTATGATGATGAAGTAAATTTAGTACATAATTTTTATTGCATAAAGTTTTAGGAAAGTGTAAAAATATTGAAAACATCAAAAAAATAAATCCATTTGTTAACAATTTTCTAAAGGAAGAAAGGGAAGAATTTTCATGTTTGAAAATTAATTTTTCATCATCTAAAATTAAACGTGTTTTTCCTGTTGAAAACAAACGCTTTAAAGTCACCTAAAGTTTTCGATTAGCTATTACCGCATACGGTTAATTGTTCATTTTATAATTGAAATACAGCTAACACATTCCACTAAATATTATGAAAGATCGTAATTTATAAATTTAGTATTTAATTTTTGTGTAAATATTAGTCTATTTGCTTAAATGGTACGTTAATATATTATTGATAAAGGAATAATCTATTTTAAGAAATAATTAACTCATTTTAATTAATTTTAGGGATTTAGTAAATTTAAATTTTTCTCATATTAATCAAAGTTATTTTTTTTTACAAGAATGGATCTTCAATTTCAGACTATTAGCTATTGAATATATATTTTTTTCCTTTTCAAATCAAACTGATTGCAAAATTCTTCTTTATGAAAATAGTGATAACTTTCGTGAAAATATTCTAGATCATATATAAAGAAGTGCTGTAGACATATTCGTCTATATGAACTTCTAATGTGAGATGCGCAAAAATATAATCTCTTACAAAAACATTCTTAAAGATAAAAAAGTTATATCCCCTCAACTTTTTGAGTGAATAATTCCTTAAAGCAATATAGAATATTACTGATGGAATAAGCTTCTTAGCTGAAGTATAAGAAATTTTAAAATGAGTTATACCTTTTTTATAAAGTTAAGTCCTTATATACGATGGATAATTTTTTTTCTGTATTTGATTGCTTTTATAACACAGTTAATCTATCAGAAAATTAATTTATTTCTATAAATGTAAGTTTAAATTTTTAAAATAATATAAGATCACAAAAAGATAATCCAAAAAGCAAAGAAAAAGATATAGAAAAGGAATTGTTTTTATTAAATTGAAGAATTTTTATAAAAATACAAGTTTTCAAATTTCTTACAAAAATTTTTTTGTTTCATATTAATCTATTTGAATCGAAAAATTAATGCTGTTTACTTACAAAGGCCTCGGGTTAAGATAAATTATCCAATACTGAGAATTATGTACTAAATAATCGAATGAACTGAAAAATATTTTAAACAAAATTTTATGAAATGCAGTTTTAATTGACAATCATTGTTGGAAAGACTTAAGAATGTACGAATGTTTAATAAGGATTTTCTGTCCTTTCTGGTACACAAAAAGTTTTAAATTTTCATTTAAAAATAAAACATGTTTTACATTTTTTTTTGCAAAATGTAAACAGTTATTTAAAAATATAAATATTTCAAATTATTCTATATAAGCTTATTTATATATTTTTTAAACTTTTTAAATACTTTTTCAGATTATTGTCTTTAATATTTTTTGTTTTAACCCAAGCTGTGTTTTTTTTTAACTTTTTACAAATTACTTTATTTGTTTATTTTTATTTATTTATTTATTCTTGTTCTAATAGGCATGCGTTTTCAAATTTAAATCTATCATAAAGGTTCCAAATCGCAATTATTTATCATATTCTAAATTTGTTTTGATTTTTTATTAATACCGCACAATGAAGATGCTAGTGGTGATGGACTTTGTATTTCTTGACTGTGATCAAGTGACGCGGAAGCCATCTAAACTAGAATTTCCTCACAAACGTGAGGATTTTGATCCTATGCAGATTTAATGGCGGAAGCCCTTCTACGCTCAAGGTCTTAGGGGTACAGATTAATATTAGAAATTAGATTATTTCAGCTATTTCTCATTCATATATCACTGAAATTAAATTATGTGGATGAAAGTAATTGAATTGGAGTAGGATGAAATGTAATTTTTCTTTAATCTATTTTATCTACAAAAAGGATACTTTTCTTAATCCGAAAAAAATCTTTGCATACCTATTTCTTAACATATTTATTATAAAGATGCATTTATGAAATTATTTACTTTAATAGTTATTATTTTCATTTGAATTTAGTTTTTTGTGAATAATTTGTAAAAATCACAACATTCCCTTTATTTAAATGATTAAAAAAGTATCTGTGTTAATATGAGCTTTGCTTTCCCAACATACTATATGCATTTATTTTATCAAAATAGTATAAAAATTAAATTTAGGAAAAAACATTTACTTTTAGAACATAAAATACTGGTATAATTTAACAAGAATATTATCTAGATTTTTTTTTCAAATTATCAAAATTATCAAATTATCAAAATAAGATTTATAAAATATAATTTATTTGCATATTTTGAAAGTACCGAATCATGATTGTAATTTTTTTATACACAAAGTTTTGGAAAACAAAACAAAAGCATATTAAATTACATACATTCTTAGAAGTATTATAAATTCAGCACAACTTTCACACATCTCATACAAATGATTTTGTTTATTAACTGAAATGAAATACACTATTCATCTTCTTTCGTTGATTTTACATTAGAAAGACCAAATTGTTTCTTTCAATTAATTTAAAATATATTTTCGTCTAAAAAAGCTTAGTATTTTTTTATAAGACTCTGCATGCCACTGAATATAATACTGTTACGAATTTTGTGTAAATAGTGTAAATAATTTGTATTTGGATGTCTAAAGCATTTATATTACTCGTTGTTATATTTATTTTATGTTAAAATTGTAACATTCACAAGCAAACGCCATCTCTTATGCTATAGTGACGATTCAATAAGAATTTGGTGAAATCTTGGCGATAGAGCCAAGTTGGCATCATTTTTGTCGACCGAGTTGGCTGCCAATTTGGTGACTTTGGCGACCATGTTGGCGAGTTTGGGACCCTCTGGATTCTTCAAGAAATTTCTCCACTAATTTCACGCTCAATGACGCATGCGGATTTTTCTGGAAGTTTCCGCCGGGTTTATAAATAGAGCAGTACCAGCCGCAACCACTCAGTCTTGATTCAACCAGCGAGTAGTGAGCCTTGTTTTGATTAGCTCAGCTGTGCTTGTGAATAATCTTTTACATGCGTGTATTTTAAACACTGATAATTTTGACTGCTATTGGAGGTGTGAAGACCTTCGGAGTTTTACTCTGGGAATATTGCTGCGGAATCCTGTATTTAAAGAATTGGATTTCCGATAATAAATTCGCATCGCTCTTAAAGAGCTGCTATTTTTCTTTGTGACTGTTTTGCAAAAAATCTTTGAAACCGGATCTACGTAACAATACCCTTTATTATAAGACGCTTCTTTGGGAAGGAAAAAAAATATACATTATATTAATTCAAATACAATGTAAAGTTTTATTTTGAAATAGTTTATGAAAAAGAACTTGTTTTAAACTCAAGTCACACACACACACAACACAAACACACACAACACACAGATCCTTTGATGATTATTTACGTTATGCATTTATTTAATGTTATTTCAATACATTTGTGAGTATTTGAATGATAGATATGCATTTGTTTTATAAGGAAACCACAGATTTAATTTATCATAGTAAGTTTTCTCTTTTTTTATATAAAAAATACAACTAATAAACAATTTTTCAACCTTTTAATACAATAATTAAAGTGAAGTCAGTTTGTTAAATAAAATTACGGATCTTCTAAGATTAAGTTGAACAATATATTCTCAATAAATTTAATACTTTAACTAAGTTAATAATATTAGGATTTAAACTAATATTTTTATTGGAATTTTCTGATATTAAATAGCATAGAATGCTGCAACAATATTCCCTATCTTTCATGTAATTTTTTTTTTTTTTGCTTAAGTGTTTTAAGATTAAAGGAACCTTTTGCTTGAATTCTCTGGCAGCCCTTTTTTCAATTATCAGAAATTCCTTTAAATATCAACTTGTTTTGATAAATGATTTTATAATTGGTCAAATTTTTCAACTGTCCTTTATATTTTACAAACTAATTTTATTCTCAGCTATGATTATTTTTTTTAAATTATGCAATAAAAATAAACATAATTAAAATATCAGTACATCCTTTTGATTCATATATCTTTATGCAAATAACTATTTTCTCTATTCAAATACATATTATTATATTACTATCAAAAGTATCAAAATTTCATTTTACTAGCAAATTTTTTATGACTATTGATAAATGTTTAGAAAACACAGGAGCTATGAAATACTTTTAACATTTTCAAAGAGAACTATTTACTTTAAGTTAAAAAATATCAGAGAAATAAATAAAGAAATTAATGAAAAACAAATGAAGTAAAAGTATTTTATTTTAAATACATATTCTGTTAATGAAGATGCTAAGCTATAAATAATGTATAAATTGCTTAAAATTTAATGAATTAGATAAAAAGTATAGCAAAAAGATTATTTCATTATCTTTTCATTGTTTTGAAAATTTTACTATTGCATTATTTTAATAAAATTACTACCACATTGTTTACTAAAAATATAAAAAGTTTGGCTTTATTTTGTTGTTTATAGAATGTTTATCAAGACTGTCGCTTGTATTTTAACTTAAAATCGTTTTATAAGCTCAATAACACAAACAAATCGCATTTAAGGTATCCGACTACGTTCGGAACCGTGATTTTAAAAAGCGCATAAATGGATAATTTTCATGATATTTAGTCTCACTTAGATTAGAATACATGTATAAAATTGTTTCAAGCATATATTTTGTCAAAAAAAAATTATTTAAATACAATATTTTGGCAAAAAATTAACTTAGAATAATATTTTTTTCAAATTGTTCTCCTTGTATAAAAAATGCTTCTTAAATAATAATATTTCGCTTATATAAAATAAAAACTTCTCCAGAGAGTCTGAAGTAGAATTTTTGAAAAATACACATTATTTTTTCAGAGTTACCATCCATTGAAATAATTATCGGCGTTTTTTTCTTAAGATTGCTCCCCTCTGTTGTCGTAAAATATGGATAAACCCACTTCTAAGTTATATATTTCAAAAATTCTTGTTGAGCCTCTGTACAGAGGTCTGAGCTATATACAGACAAAATATTATTATAATAGAAGCATTTTTCACAAAAGTAGAATATTTTGAAAATGAGTCATTCTATGTTCCTTTTTTGTCAAAATATTTTACTTAAATAATTTTTTATTGTAATACTATTCTTTAAACAATTTTATATACATTTTCTAATCTAAGTGACAATAAATATCATAAATATTATCCATTTATACACTTTTGCAAAATCACGGTTCCGTACGTAATCGGATACCTTAAACTTAATAATTAAAATTTCATAAATTCTGTAATAAATAACTTCAGAAAATTTCTTTTCACATAGTGTTTGCAATTTATGACTTTCATACACATGGTTTGAACTACTGCTATTTTTAATTTTAATGTACAATTATCATTATAAATTTACTAAATAGTTCATTCATAATGTATGTGTGTAAATTATCTAAGACCAATTTTCCAAATTTCTTATATTGTCTCTCATAACACTTCTAAACAGGTTTTTTTTCAAGTTTTGGCTAATCAAGAAGTATAGTTAGTATAAAGGTTACACAACATAAGCAAAACTATTTGTAAATCATGTTTCGAAATTATTTTTTATGTTGCTAACTCATATTTGTAATGAAAAGTGAAAGAAAAGGAAGCAATTCCTATTGTACATTAGCAGGTAGAATTTCATAAAGCTTTTGATTTAATGTAAATATTTAAGAAATTTTTAATTCCTCAAATATTTATGGTATTTTCACATTATGTTTAAAAATTTAATTTTTATTTTAAATGTGATATTGTAATACTGAATGTAAGATATATACTCTCTCTTACAATTTATAAATTTACCACTTTTATAGACACTTGTGGTAGCGACTTTGTTAAAACTGAATATTGGTAAGTAAATCAATATTTAAGCCTCGATTATTTTGACTTTTGATGATATTAAAATCATAAAGGATATAGAAAATATATACGTTAAAATAAAGCACAAATGATATGCTGTCATTGTACGGTTTTCCATTATTCAGAAGAGAAGCAATTCAATTAGTATTCAAAAAAAACATACATTTAATTCTAGCCATTGAAAGAGTTTAGAGGTATTTTAATGTAAATTTTCTGTTCATAAAATTGATTTATTTAATATTTTGATAATTCTGATAAAACTGTGTATTGATGTTATAATTATTAACATTATTTATTTTTGAAGTCTTTTCTACCATGCGTATATATTACTAAAGGAATAACCTTTTCATTGTTTGGTTTCTATTCATATAACACAATTATACTAATAGTACAGAATACAACTGACAGAAATACAATTTTTTTTTAAATATTGAACGTATTTTACTATCAATTATCACATCATAGAGGATTTGAAGGATCCATTCCTTTTTACATTCAATTATTTCTCATGTTAAAACTTTTTGTAGGAGCAGGACCGAAAGAATAACCATAGTGCTATTGCATGGAATTAAGAGTTGACCCTCAATGACATTTTTTAATCTTAAAGTTTTTATTATAGTTATTAGTTGAAATTAATACCAAGTAGTATTATCATTTATATATTATTATAACTCAAAACTAAATAAAAACCTTTCTATGATATTCATATAAGAAATACAGGGATGTAATTTTACAAATGTATCTTTATTTATTTTTAATAATATATTTTTTTTAAAAAAAAGTTTTTCTAATGATTTATATTACAATCATTGATATCATAAGGATTTACATTAATAATAGCAATGATACATTCTCTTTAAGTACAAATTGCATCTAATTAATTTTATTTAAATCGTATTTTTTAATCCAATGAATAAAATCTATGATACATGTGAATTTCTAAAACCTAGTTCAAAAAAACTGTATATTCTGTATTAAACTATTGCAATTATACAAATGAATATAAATCCATTCTTTTCAAACTGATTAAACGAAATAAGGACACTATATATCCTAAGCGTAGTTGTTTTTGAAAATCCATTGTACAGGGTATACCAATAGGAAAAACACACTTAATAGTATTTTGAACCAAATATTTGTTAATCTATTGGCCTAGCATCTGGTTAGCAATATTATTTAAACTAATCTTATTTCCTCTCGTAGAATAATGTGGGAACTAGAAATGTTAGATACTATTTCAAGTTTACCCAAACACTTGAATATTACTCAAAGCTACAAGTTCTGTCACCACTATCTTTTTATATAGCTCTAATCCTGAAGCTAATTCAATCATTATATATTAAGTCTCCTCAAATCTTTCATTAAATTACCACAAGCTTAAGACGGATAAACTTTCTTAATCTTTCTTTATGCCTTAACACCTAATGCGTTGTGTAATGAAAGTTCAGATATACTCATGTATTTATTGACAAAGAAAAGAATTCAACGATAAAACAGAATTACAAGCACCATAAATGTAAAAGCAATTTTAGCTTAAAATGCTGCAATTTAATACCCATTAAAATGACAGCAATTAAATTTATTACAATCCCATTTCAGTTCCCTTAATGGAAGCGATTACCTTAAATATTAGATTGAAAGTTAAAAGGATTCATCAATTAGTTAGAATGTCTACCATTAAATAATGCTTAAAATATTTATTCACATTAAGAGAGCTGTAATGACGTCTCATTCACGTCATAAAATTAAATAAATTTAAAGGTAGAGGTGTTTTTTTCTCTTGATTAATCTAGTGTTATCAGCAATTATTGAATTGCATCAGAAACAACTCACATGTTTATTTGATTTTTAAATTAAAAGAAATTTGGAAGAAATTGACGGATATACGCTGAATTTTATAAAATGACTCAAAAATTATTTTAATTTGTATCACTTTCTTCTTTATAAAAAATTTTATTTGGGTTCATTGCTTATTTTCAGAAAATATTTATTTCAGCACATTTAAAATACATAAAAACATGTAGACTTTTATCCTTATTTTTAAGAATGTGTTATGAGTTCTCTGGAAAAAAAAATATCAGCTAGAATTTCATAAACTATATTTGAATGCAAATTTGAAATGTTACAATTACCTTTAGATTGGCGTTCTACATAATAATTTTGTATAACTAACGTTGATTGATTAACATTAAGCATAATAGAAAAGTATCCGAAAATCCTTCTGAAGAAATTTTAGTCAGAATTAATCACATCCAATATATTTGTAACACTTACTCTACTTATATATATATATAAATCCTGTAAAATTTACATAAGCCTTTAGTAACTTTAAGAATGAATCATTTGCTTCATATGAGATTAATTAGATTTAGACATGTTAGATCGTATTAAAGTAACTACAGTATATTCTGATGTATAACTCCCTCAGCTATACTTTAAAATTACATTTTTTTAAGTTTATTCACCGAATAACGCTCAACTATTTTTATGGAAAAATCTGAAATGTATACGTCGAACGCTTTTATCTTTTGATATTTTTATATTGTGTATGTAGATGATAAGAGCAGAAAATGAAATTAAACCTCACATAATTATATAGTCAGTTGAGAAAATGTAATATATATTTAACAATCTAGAGATGAAACGGAAGATTATTACTTATTTATTAATCAAAGTAACAGTGATGGGGAAAAGATGAAACAGTATTCGATGATGTACTTGAACATATAACGAAAAGCATATACGACGAACTTTTCATATTATCCAATAATGAAAGCTCATTACGTATGTCATTTTCTTTAAATATACAGTATTTAGACATATGAAGAAATCCCCCTACTTTCTTTACATTCATCTTTACTTAAATTTTAAAGCTATCATTTTTATATCCAGGGTATAATGTTCCCTCGTTAACCCTCCAAGCGGTCTGCACGTAAAATTCCGCCATTCCAGAGATGCTTTTTCTGCCTTCAAGCAAGATTCCCAAAAGTGGCCGAGCCTCATTCTTAAAAATACGGCTCAACCGCTTTTGAGAACCCCACCTGAAAGCAAAAAAATATGTTTGGTGCATTTTTGAAGCATCTCCAGAATGGCAAGACTTTAAGTGCAAACCGCTCAGAGGGTTAATTTCTTTTATAATTTTTGTGTTATAAAGCGTATTATACGCCGAATTATATACGATATTTATGACCAAATAAAATTTTCAAGTATCTCTAAAATTCTTAAATGAATAAATAGATGTAATTGAAAATCATGACCTTAAAAATTATTCACTAAACATTCATTAATAATTCTTTCAATATATTCATTTTCATCATCTAAAATGTTTATCAATGTATCATTTTAAAGTTCTTTCAACTTAGTGAAATTTTAAAAGGTTTAAATATATTACCAAATCCTTTCTACGTAATAATATGATAAAAATATTTTAAATGGTATTTGTTCTATGTACTACTTATAACAGGAAATTTTGTGTACATCGTTCGTTCTTTGACTATTAATGTTTTTTGTTCTAACATATGTGTATTCAACAATATATCTTAAAAATATCCCTTTTTTAAAAAATATTTTTAAACAGTGAAACAAGAAAGTCAAATTAAGAAGTCAATGTGCAAATGCATGAAAATGTTACGATGCCCTGTAAATTCCTATAAGTATTCAGTATGATGATTTTCTAACTTAAAAATAATATTCTAACTTCAGTAGTTCAAGCAACTGAAACTTGGGGAAAATTTAGAAAATGAAAATATATATATATTGATGAATGCCTAAGTAGATTGATGAACAATAATTATGGCTTTAGAGTGATGTAGAGAGAAATGGTGAGCAGAATATTTGACATGTGTTTAACCTTGTCATGTAACAGTAGTTTAAAATTACAAGAAATCTAGTTACTTTAAGAGGACTTACGACTTAGACTAAAACAGGTAGAAAAAATTCAAAAAAACCTTTAAGTTTGAATTTTAGTGTAAAATTTGTGTTGACATGCTAAAAAAACCATATTTGTTATTCCAAGAAAACGTATATCATGGTTTTAAGACTTCATTAATAATCTGAAAGATAAGTTAATTCATTAAAATAGAACTGAATGAAAGATTTCAATTCATACGAGACATAACAAAAACCCCAATTATTTAAATTCAATACCTGCAAAATTAGTATTTAATACGACTTTTGATAACCCCCATTATATTTCTATTTAAATTAAAAGTCTAATCAGTTTCTAAAACTTCTGACAATTTTAAATGATACACTTGGGTATGATAAGATAATATAAATATTTTTAGAATTGATTTTGCAAGCTGTGACATCTTCTCACTCTTTTTTTACCTGTTATAAATCAAAACTCTTGAAATTTTTTGACACCAAATAAAATGTCCTATCTAGATGTTCTCTGAGGAGTTTTATCTCTTTGCATAAATTTCTCACCAGTTGGGCTTATTTCATTTTTTATGCGTTACTTTCTGTGTTGCTTTGCTGAGAGCTGAAAGCAAGAGATTCTTCGCCACCCACTCTTGATGGTGTTTCTTTATTTTTCTTTCTTTCTTTTTTTTATCATTATTCTTTCTTGAGATTCGACTTTTTACTCTTCGTTATTTTTTTCCCTCGCGTCATATCTTTTTTTCAAACGTTGTTTTCGACTTTTTTGTCTTCTTTTCACTTTTTGTTATCTTTTAATGAAATTTTATTAAGAGCCAGCGATCAGAAAATTTGTGGTACGTTAAAGGAAATTCTTACAGTTTTTATTCTTGCAACCTTATTATTTTTACAAAACAGGCAAGAGACAGAAACGATAGTTCTTAATTAAGATAATTGCTCCAGTTATTTCTTGCTTATTCATTCATTAATTTAGTTGGTAATTACAAGAGGATACTCAATTTATTTGAGGTTTTTCTACAAGTTCTCGCAAAAATATGATATAAAGTGTTTCAAATTAATTGAAGAGTCACTTAAATCTTCTTAAATGATTAACAAAAAGCACTTTTTCTAACTGTTTAATTTTTTTCTCAAATTTTAGGGGGGAAAATACACTACGAAAACAAGATGATTTGCAGAATATTAAATCATATAACTAACATGGTCTATCTTCTTAACAGCTTTTAAAATAAATTTTTAACAATGTGACTATAATGGAAGATTTTTTTTCAAAGGGAGACTTAGTATTTCTCATTGATACAGATCAACAAATCGGTAAAAAATAGATGTCTTAACAGCTCTGTATGTAAAAATTTGCAACAAGATTTGAATGAATTCAAAACACTTATCAGTTAAAAAGCTGAAAAAGTAAAACATTTACTCTTTTTAACAACAAATTATCACTACCGATTCGAAGTTTTTTATTTTCCTAAGAAACTGACGTCCTCTTAAAAATAGTGAGGATGATAGTGTTTACGGCATTTTCTGAATGCATTCAACCTTCATCTTACTTGTTGATAATATAAATAAGTATGCACTATTAGAAATACTTAATTTATAATTATCGTTATGTATTTAAACTATTTATTTGAAGCTAATTTAGTTTAAACATAAGAAACACTAGAATGAGGATTTCATGTTAATAAAAAGAAACTCTCTCTATATATAGAAATGAATATATATATATTTTCTAATAAATTTTCAATTTTTTTTAATAATATGGCCTTTTTCGGGAAAAAATCAAATGGAAATATGCCTGGCCACTAATCATTATTGCTATGATAAAATTAATTCTCTGTATCTTAAATTTCGAAATGACCCCAAAGTTTTTTTATTGATCTTAAGATTATAACATAGTTCAACACTGTACGATAAAAGTAGTCAGTCTTGGCATTTTTTTCAATTCCTTCTATTAGCTCACAATTTCTATATATTTATTTGTTTATTTATTTATTTATCTTGGTGGAATTTTCAATCGTTAATAAAATACGTTTTAAAGCACTCAATTGTGCTAAAAATTTATATGCATGATTATTTTGGATGACAATACAATAATTTAATTGTAATTAATAAAAATTAATTGATTAAAACTTATTATTCAAAGAATTACACATACAGCCGCGTTGGCATCATTTTCGACGACTTAGCGACCCTTTTGGCGACTTGTATCAAAACATGAAAAGGCTTTTTTCTCACGTTTTAAATCATTCATTTGAACTGAAATTTTCCACTATTGTTTTGGATGACAATACGATACTTTAATGAAAATTAATAAAAATGAATTACCACTTAATGTTGTGATTCTGTGATATGTATATATATATATATATTTATATTAATTGTAACTATTTAATAAAAAGTAGCTAAAATAGAAATTTTCTTTGTTGATCAAAGTAGGAACTGACTTAAAAAAATTTTTTATATTACTTGTTTTTCTTTTGTTCATTCAGTAGCGATAGCTCTTTTCCGTTGTTAAAGATGTTCGTTATTCTATTACGCAACAGATCAAAAATTGTTAGTTAAGTTTAACTGAATTACCCAGCGATCACACATCTGAACTACGAGTTAATCGTGTTTCTTTTTTCTGATGTTGCAGGCCGTGATTGGGCTGCGGTAGCCCAGTGGTCAAGGTATCAGATCATGGCAAGCATGTCATGAGTTCGAGCCCAGTACCACTAAAGACTCGCCGTGTAGGGGAGTGATACACGTTAAATCTATACAGAGCCCAAACGTCTTCCCTTGGTGTGGTAGTTAGGGGAGGGGGTGGCAGCTCAGGTGTCTTTCTCGTCGCTGACCATGGTTCAAAATTATGAGATCCGTCGCCAAAAGCCCTCGTGTAGCTGAACAGTGCGACCTTAATATTCACTCACTCGCAGGCAGTGATTCCTTTGCATCTACTGTCACGGACTCGTAGGCGTCGCGCCATGCTTTTGAGACTATTAACACTAAAGACCTACCGTGTAGAACAGCGATACTCAACCTGAGGCCCATCGAGCCTTTTTAAGTGACCCGGTCATGGGCCATTACTCTGAGAAATTCACTTATTTAGGAACATTGTATTAAAAATTTTGTGGGAAATTATTTGTCAAGAAATCAAATATATCAATTTTGCTTTTTGCTGTTGGTCTCGAACGGGTACGAATTGACATTCTTTTTCTATTTGGAACAGTTATGGTTAGTGATGACAGACAACAGTGGGGTAGCGACAATTTTATGGGTGGAACTAATTTTTAACAATCTTTCACATCTTGCAAGCAAAAAATATTTGAAGAAAATATATCGTTTTAAGACGATTGGGAGGTTGACTATTTTGTAGTGAAAAACAAACAATAATCAGTAATTGCTTTATTTGTCACAAAAGTACTGCATTTAAAAATTACCAATAAACAGGAATCATTCAATGATACTTGTCCTCGAAGATCTCTTGCAAGACGTGATAAATAGGCTTTCTTTTGGATAATCTTTACAACAGTGACAAAGTGTTTTGTCAGTCGTAACATCACAGCGGTAACAAAGACATCCTATGAAGTCTGGTATATTATTGGTAATCATATGAAACCGTTTAATGATGTGGAGATTGCGTAGGAATGTTTCTTAAATGCATTCAGGGTTAATGACAAAAATAAAAAAAATGTCAAAATTTTTAAAAAAGCAAAACAGGAGTTATTACGTTTTGATCAATTTTCCACATTTTAAATTTCCAATGTTATCTTGGTC